>JAAXYW010002382.1:0-15630 GCA_036851895.1 Orthonychiurus folsomi
GCCTTTGTTTCGTGCGAATAAGTAGAATGACATTTGTTCCCATTAATGAGAATACAAGGTGTGCGCTAATTGATGTTTAATTACCTTTTTTAATTTACTCCCCATTTTGTCCCAGATGATGATGAGGGAAAACAATTATATTACTCATTCTCATTCACTATACGCAATTTGAAATTTTGCAATGCAGGGTATGGTATAAAAATTCTAGAGATAGTTATGCTCTGATTGCTTCAATGCAATTGTAACACATCATTCACTTTTCTTTTTATCTGAAAATTTAAAAACAACCTGTCATTTAGGTTGGAACTATCATTCTTTTCAATCTTTTACTAATTTTCTTAAAGTTTGCCTCAGCATGCGTAATTTGACATTTTAAATTTGGCGTAGGCCTGATCAGCAAATTCTACCAGCCTACAGTACCTAGTACTACTCAGGTAGTGCAGCATAGTGCACATATACACATGTATATTTTAACCCAAGAACGTGATTCTCTTTTACACTTGGCCAAATCCCAGTTACCCTCATTGCTATTCCACAAGAAAATCCAATAGCACACAAACAACATAACAGCAAGTCGTATAACTCAAAGAAATCAAACAAAAGTGCACTGACCATGCAACTACAACCTCAGCATTGCATTGAATGTGCGTGCAGAGCATGCGTAATGAAAATGTATTTCGCGTATTTCATACTAAAACACTACCCCGTGATGATTTTATGTATAACAAAACCAATGTTACAGTGCAGTGCAAGAAAAAAGAAACCTGATCGAATCTCGTGTGAAAAGAATTGGAATGCAAACGTCAAATCCCTGTGCTGACTCAACCTTGCTTTTTAAACAGAAAATTGTCCTATGCCACACACGATACGTGTAACATGAGTGCCTATTTGTGGAAGACAAGAAGTCAAAAAATGTACTCCGAGGCAGAAAGCCGCACTTGGAAGTTTTTGCTACAACATCACAACATGGGATCCACTTGACTTTATTCTCATTCAAGCGCGTACCCCGTACACATACGCCACAACCTCATCCATACAAATTGAAGGATTCTTTCACTCGGTGTGTCTTCTGCAATTTGTTTGCTTCACTTTCTTCTCCGATTTCAACTTGTATTTGATTTACCCCGCAGCTGGGAAATCCAGTCTTCCCGGTTCGAGGTTTGTGTGCCTGATTTGCTCTTGAGTATCTTTGTTTTTTGTTATTGATGACATGTGACGTCTGTGTTGTGGATACACTGTATGCTTATTTACGACTCAACGCGTGGCGAGTGACGTACGTAATCTCGAGTCGGGCACTGAAATTGCTTCAGGAGAAATGGTTTAACATAAAAAATGTGGATTTGTTTCTCAAAGGTCTTAAAATCCAGGGTACGGATTTAGTCATAATTTATGAGGAGATGCAACCTTCAGGAGTAGACTACATACATACTGTATTTTTACGATTTGCATGAAACTTTCAAAAATGATGTTGTAAAACCTGAAGTGACACCCGTATTTTTCTTCAGGCAAATTGAGGATGACAACGAATGAACTGAGAATATTTTTTCACATGAAGCGGAATCCACACCATAGAAAACAAAATAAGATGACCAGGAAAAGAAAAAAAGCGTGTATGTATTTTTTTGACGTCGTACTAAAATCCAAATGTCTTTCACCTCTGTGGAAGTTGTGAGAGATCCCCCAAGCCCCGAGTCAGTGAGTGAGTTATGCATAGGCATATACGAGAAAGCATATTTCGCCTTTTCAAACAGCCTCCAGCATTCCAATGCACAAGTACACCGGAATGATAAACTTGAGTATCATCTTTGTGTCATCTGATACTTCAGATCCGTGGGGTGTATACATATCATCTTGAGCCAGTCCTACTGTAGTTATCCTATCCACCCCCCACCGGGAGTACGAAGAGTTTAAGGAAGAACAAATGCAAACAATTGGTTTTATTTATGTTGCGAAGTTAAAAGCTATTTATATTTGCTTCAAAATATCATATTATGTTACATAATACTCATCAGTTATCGTTTGAGTGGGATTAGTGGATGACATTGAATGACTTTCTGCATCCCGTAGTTAACGATTGGATGAAGTGAAAACCGCATAGGATTCGTCTTCTTGAAAAATGGAAGTGCTCCACTTCCATTAAACAAAGCGGTCGTAGCCCTTACATATGAGGAATGGACTCAAGCCGTTGGTGAACCGGAGATGCAGTAAGACGAAGCATATTAAAAATGACTTGCCGCTCGAATAGCTTCAACCGACTTCACAAGAATTCACATTTTCATCTCTTTTCCAGAGCCGCGCCGTGCTGGTCGCCGACGCTAAGGCTAAACCCTGTGTGTGTCACTGCAGTGCGCAGTGGGTTGAAGTAAAGTGGAGGGGTTTATCCATTCATTCACACATTCCTAATCCAGGGAAGACCCAATGTGAATCCGAATGGGAATAGAGATACCTTGGGATTTTGAGAATTTGAGAAGGTTCCAAGTAATGGAGGTTCATGTTCCCAGTGAATCTCACATTTCTTGACGCGGTGCCGTGCGGGCGACCCCAGCACTTTTTTTTTCAGCAATGGCGTATGTTACAAAGAATTTCATTTTCGCGTGTATTTGTAGGGTTTCTGCTACCTGCTTTGAAATGATGGCGAGCGTTAGTCTTTCAAAAAAGTAAGATTTGACTCCACATATTATTCCAATTGATTCCAAGTGAACCCATGGGATTCAAGGGATTCTTGATGTGAGCGAATTGGATTGAAAGGAAATAATAGATATTCTTGGAATTTAAAGAAAAGTCCGTTTTTAATTAAGTTAGATTCCAACTAATGAAATAGGATTTTGTGGTATTGTTAAATGGAGTATGTCAGGTTCGTGGTCTTTTTGGCTTCGCTGAAAATGAACAGGGGAGGGAGTGGAGAATTGAAAAAGAAGCAAATGTGAAAATCAGAATCGCGCAGATCTTATCTGTGTCTTTTTTTCTATCAAGTTTTCTTGTAATGTCGCGTGTATATTTTTGAGAACGTTAGAAATTCCAAGGGAAGCAACAATTCCCCGTTCGACTCAATTTCATGGAATTATAAATCTTAAAGGAATCAAATAAATACGAATTTAGTAAAAACAGAAAGCCATAGAAAACGATACAAGAAACTCGCTACAGTTGACATCTGAGAATGGGAGAAGTGCAAAATTATATACTATATACGCTGATTTCCAAATTTATTCTTATAACTTCCGCCTTTCCCTGCTCTTGTTCCAGTTCGACGCACCTGGCCCAAAAATACTTTTGCTATTTGTCACTCTATTTGCTGTTTCCTCCGAAGAGTGAGATATTGCAGTTCAACATCCAAATCAAATATATAAACAACCTACAGAACCAACTGTAAATCTTGTCAGCTCATATTTAGCCTCCTCATAAATAAATGGGTCGGCGTTTAACGGAACCCTTGAATTCTTGAAAATAGCCAATTTTGTTGTCCCATTTGTAAAAAAATCACACATTGAACTCGTCACAATATCCAGACAGAAAATTATCCGGAAGCACGTCCATGTTCCACTTTTCACGGAAATTACCCTTCATTTTAAAGAAAAAAATGTCTCCTTGAAATGCGACTCCTTGAAAAGTGCTTACAGTGTACGTAATAGGCATTTGAACAAATTCAACGAGCCAAAACTTGTTGAATAAAACGTTGGACGACCCATTTTATGAAAGGAGTAAAGGAAATGAATCCTTGCAATATGTGAGTGGTGAGGAAATAAGAAACACGATAAGAAAAGATAGAAAAGTGCACTCGAGGTGTTCGAAAAAGAAGGGAAAAAAGGATGAAACTTGGCAGTGAAGGAAATAATGTGTGATCGGAGACCATAAATAATGTCGAGTCACGATGTGCAAATGCATGTCAAGGAGAAAGGAGAAATCTCATGAAAAAGAAAACACTTTTTCAGTTCTTCCAATGCATGATGCTCCACTCCGTTTGAATATACCAAGTCCTCCGATTGTCAACTCACATTGTTGTTGCCAGATTTGAGATGGGATCGAGCAAATCATAAGCATGAATGTTGGTATCTTGTGCCCTGCGTGCCATTGAATCTGGCGAAAACTGTCGAGTACAAATGAAACATGGTATATAACACCCAGAAAAGAAAGTGACGCACTTTACCTGCATTTCTCTACAAAAACTTTTTGAGGACTGTCAGAAAATGAAAGTTACTCAACCGATTTCTACAGCACGAAGTGTTGAGACGCAATTCAAGCATAGGTTTTCACGTGTGAATTTGGCAGACGTAGAAAGAAATTTTTTATTAGACCAGTGTGCAACACAACTCAGATTTCCAATGTAGTACCGTCGCGTTGGCGCAAGGCCAGGTCAGGCCAGGCTTTTAAGTTCAGATGTTTGGAATTTTCTAATTTTGAACAAAAGTGAAGTGGAATTGGAAGAAAATGGGAAAACTTGTGCTTTTAGCCATAATTGCTTAACCCCAACTTTACTTGCTCGCTAATTGATTACTTTACTAAGTGCTACTTCTAACTAATTAAATACTAGTGCTTCAAGGTGTTCTTGCATGTAATCCTCTTCGGTACGGATTTCTTGGTCCCACAGGTGTTGCTTGTTTTGGTGCAACTAACTTATGCGATTGGCTTAATGTCTGCTTTGTGCTTGTAAACAAATCCAGGCCGTAATGATAAACAATATGCCTTAAGCATTATCATACGTTTTTCGGGTCACGTCACCACAATTTTTAGTTTCAGGCAACTGCGAATTAGTTGAGTACTTATTGCATATTTTAAGACTTAAAATTTAAAACATTCTCGGCATCGTAATGTACGGGAACTTGAACATCACCATTCCTTCATTATTTTGTGATTCTGCGAAGACCACAAGCGGAAGATGCCAAACCACGGCTAAAAACTTTCAAACTTCAAATAAGAAGTTTTTCATTCCTTCAGCAGACTCTATTTCAATATTAAGTTCCACCGTTGAAAACTACTGTACTGTACGGACACATGGGATCTTCAAAATGAGAAGTTAAACCTCAACCTGCTTTTAATTAGACTCAACTCCAGTGAAGCACTACTACTATACTACCACTCAAATTGTCTTCAACTCCTCTGTACCTCTGAAGTCTTAAGTCCCAACTACGACATCCATATACCCATATGCGGAATAACAACGTGGAAATCCTGGACCACCGGTAAACGGAAGTGGAACGGAGTTCCATAAACTGCTCCAAGTTGAACCCTACCTCTAATAGAATTTCCAACCTAACCAACCCATCATCCTGAATTTGTGAGGGGAACGAGTTGAGTTTTGAAGACAACCACGGAGTCCACGGCACGACGTGAGTGTTATTAAAATTGACGTTTTGAAGGAAAAACACTTCAACCAAGGAAATACACGGAAGGCGAAGCCCGCACGAGATGTGGCATAATAGAGGTTGAAAAAGTCACTCATTTCGTCTCCATTAAACTATTTCATGTTGGAGGCTTACATACGTACGTAACGTACGCATACATTTTATCTCGAAGACGGGGTGGAAGAATTTTGGAGATTCCGCACTTAAGAACTTAGGCGCCGTGGAGTGGTTTCCCAAATGAAAATAAAATGATGTCATTCCACCAGCTTCAAGCCCGTCGCGTTGTTTCTTCTCGTCACAGCGAGTTAGGCTCATATTTTTATGGCAGAACAACCGATATAAAGAAAACCTGGCCTGGGAGTTTGTCCTGTTCCGTCGAATGGCACGCTTTTCCTTATTCTCTACCAACACTAACAAATTCCATACATTACGTGTACAATGTGTATTTGCACGGCATTTGCCGAAGATAATATGTGCATGGGTTGAAAGTAACAAAGAAATTCTGAAGGAGTGTTAGTATTGGTGAAAGTTTTTTTCCTTTTAGCAGACTCCAGCCTTCGCTTTGCCCGGATTTTCCCGTTGTATGCGATGGAATGAAGGGGAGCTTATTCTACTCACCCTTTCAACCCAAGGAGACGAAGAAATGAAATTATGTTCCGAAGATTCTTTTCAACTTCTTAACTCCGCGAAGGACAAGACTGGATGCATTTTGAAACCTAATTGGTTGAAGACGTAGTCGTAGTTCATAGTCTTGTGCAGCGTGACGCATTGCATTGGATTTTTCAATACTGGGAGTGAACACTACTTTGCACTTTGAGTGGTTGGATGGACATTTATTTGCACTTCTAGATCAAAAATTTTATAAGATGATTCCGCACGCCTCCAAGACGAATTGCCCTTAAAATCCTCAAATTTATTAAGAAAATTTAATCATAAAAAGCACACTTGTGTAAATACAGATAATGACCCTCATGCATGGACTGACTGGCTTTTGCACGGAGTAAAGCCGACCGACCGAGTGGATCCAGTGAATCAAATTTATGATATTATATGATAAAACGATAAGTCAGTGGAATGTCCCATTCCGTAGGTCTCGTTTCACTGCTTACGTCTTGCGGGGTCGGACGTGCAATGGCAATAATCTACGATTATACTCAGTTTTGAAGGACATTTTGGGTTGAGGTAAATGGGACTGAACATGGAGCATAATCGTTGGAGCCAGCTCATAAAACTAAAAGCTTCCCATTAAGCCAATGCCACTCTTCAAGTTTTCGAGAGCCGAGCTAAGAGGCACCATTTTACATACGTATTTTCTTAGTGACTTCGTCAAAATTTTGAAGGTAATGTAATCAAGTCCCTGGAGAACTTCTTAAATTAAGAGAGAAACATAATGCCTGCCTGCCAAGGTTAACTAAATAGCAAATTTTATCGCACTGGAGTTGAGTAGCTTACTTTGTAAAGTAGTTTGAACTTTAGGAAATAGAAAACGAGACACGCCTTTACCTTAAGCGCTAGAACAGGACTTTCCCACTTTAAAATCCTCATTTGGATAAGTTATTTCCCCCATGACCCAAAACTAATCATTGTAAAAACCCAAAGGAATGCCTCCACAAACTTTTCTCGCCGTGTCTCGTCGTCCGTGGAAAGTATATTTCCATCCACTTTTCCCTCATGTTTTTCTTAATTTAGCAAATGACACCCACATTAAACATTACTAATACGTAGTAACTTGAAGGGCAAGTGCACTGCAAAGCACAAGCTGAATTCATCTCTTGTAGTGAAATCCATGTACATACATATTTATTACTATTGCATTTGAATTGCGTAATCCCATAAATAAATTGCCCTCTTGGCACTTGTATGTAAGTATGCACTACAATTTTAACCAGAATTATTGGGCGTAACTTTTCTAACCATACAGAGCGCGAGTGGCACGCGGACTTAACTAGACCCGTCCGCAATTTGTTAATTTCCGCGTTTAATTTGGCCAATTGCGGGTTAATTTTCAGGTCGAAGGAAGGTTGAACGCAGGCGACAAGCGTCTCCAAATTTGAGAATACTCTGGCTAAGCCAGTATATCACATTGTATGCTTACGTTAGAACAAAATAAACATTCGTTGAGTCGCGTGGCGTGGCATGTGCAGAAGACGAAGACTATACTTTTGAACAATAATTTGAATGCAAATATCCATTCCATTGCTCATGGATATTTGCCTGGTTAACGAGGTCAGGTATCCTTCAGGGACACATAACGGAAAATTGCTGTAAGGACTGACTACATGCTAAGCTAATGCACGTTTTATTGCGTACTGGAAGGGATACATTAAACTAAAGCTATCCACTCATGTATTGGATAACAATATAGATGCCGTTCAACAAATATTAATTCTACAAAGAAAAGTCGCGGTAAAATATTAGTTGTGATGAAATTGCGGAAGTACAGATAAAAATGTCAATCTGTAACAAACTTTCTTCAAAATTATAAAAAAAACAGCACGCAGTTTAATACCCATGGCCTTTGCATTGCTTTAGCTGGCATATGCGAGGGTGGAATATAATATTCTCTCGGCAAATACAACTTGAAACCAACTGTGGTTTCCTACTGTGCGGTGGACCCGTGAATCCAGTTTCTGTTTGTGGAAATCGTCTTTCCAGTTTAAATTTGCAAAGAGGATTAAAGGCCAGATAAAACAAAGCCGTCGTCTCATCTCTTGAAACGCAATATCCTTCCCATCCCCCTGTACATGTCTACACAATACCTCAGGCTGAGGCCAAGCAAAGTAAACTAACGTAGAAAGATACATGCGGTTTTGGAACTCCCTCTTCAATGACATTTCTAAAGTAACTAAATAGTAACTTGTGCACTAGAATCCCTTGAATACTATAAATAGTATTACACGTAGTAGTACCAGTAATGAGGGCCCAGTCAGTTCTGCAAAAGCAATCCAAAGCAACGGTGTGCCATTTCCTAAATCCTAGCAAAAATTTTACGTGTGATATTCACATCGCAATAGTAAATCCCGAATTCCTATTTACCCTTGTGTAATTGTATCACATTAAAAACCCGACTACGAACCACCCACAACTTTGAAAACAATGAGAGCCGGGAATCATGTGTAATTTGAATCATCAAGTCGAGTGGACAGAAGATTAGTTTGTGTGAGATAATAGAAATACCACCATCACCCAGCTGGAGTTTCATGTAATTGAATAGGGATGAAGAGAAAGGAGAATACAATTGAGATGAGAATCCCTAATCCTTTCCCACCCGTCGAAGAGCACGGAATTTGCGTCCCTCTGTAGTCTGTAGCCCAGGAGGGAATTGTGTCGTTCCTCGTTCCGTCCTGCTGTAATTATCTGATTCGGACAGTTGAATGAGGATGTGATTAACTTCACCACCAACCGACCCACCAAAAGTCCTCGCTCGATCAACTGTCCATTTACAGGAGAACTGTACGTACGCATATGTTCAGGAGGACTCGGCTTGGAAATCCAATTTACTGTAGTTATCTCACAACTGGGTTTTATGGGCAAACAATTTCATTTTAACAACCCCAGTCAGCAGCCAGCCGTATTTTCCCTGCCCCTTGTCAAATGCAATTCAAAGACCAGGCACTCGTACATAATTCTCATTATGGGTTTACCCACAGCCACAGAACACGCAGTCTGTATTGGAAATTTACATGGTTTGGCATGGGTGTATATGGGAAATGCATGGCGTGGCATGGCAAAATCCTTGCGAATCCCCACTTATTTTCTCCAGGTGGGATGTGCCGTCGCTTTGGAATTCAGTGGAGGACAAAACATGTGGCACTTTCTCCTCTCCCAAATAATACAAATAAATAATGCATTACAAAGTGTGGTACTGGGCTGGGCTGGATGATTCCTCATCCAAGATCTAGGAAAATGTCACTGTCATTGGATGAAATGGCTCGTGGGTTGACGGTTAGGTTTAACATTATGATTGAGTTGTATTGCTACAAATTGTGGTTCATTATTTTTACGAAATTGGATAGTGCTGGCATGGGTATGCAAATGACGACGACTGCAGTGCAGTGTATAAACGGAGGATTTATTATTTGGTTCATTCTATTGTCAAAATATCAAGGGCAGACGCGACGTAGCCTACAGTTGTATTGCCTTTTAAGAAAATTGTGACAAATCCCGTCCAAATAAATGCACAATGAATGCAACTATAGGTACAAGGCACACGGTCGAAGGAGAAACTTTTATCCTCAAGACTGCCTTACTTTATAAAAGAAAACAAATGAAATTTGTCAGGAAAGGTAGGGCTGAAAGCGTACGGATTGACAGAAATTAATTAAGTTAAAAGTTGGGGTGGTATTCCATCCGAATGCACCTCGACATTTCTTGAAGGTTTCTTTGGAATTGGGGGCTTAAAATTTGTCAAACGTATAGTACATATTCCATATTCTATTTTTACGTCCCTTCCTCACGCTCGCTATGTAAATTCCTTATGGCACAAGAAGGAACGAAGCAATATTACTTTTATTTCCTGTACCCACACAAAAGAAAAAGATAATAAGAATTTTTTCTCCTTTAATCATTTCCCGCTGTGGTTTCATCCACGCCCCACGCGACAATGCAGGATTCCAGCCGTGTACTTAGTACTGTCGAAAAAACACCCGGGTGTCCTTACCTGTACGTAATGAATGCAAAGACGAGGCCCACCAATGAGAGACTGCTTCCCAGAACGACGGCCAAACTGAGCATTCCTTCCTCCGTCAATATTTCCATTTCATCTGGAGTTGATGGATAAGTCCAATTGTCAAGTTTATGAGCTCGTGCGGAAACCCAGCTGTCCATTACTTTGATTGGAGTAAAAGGAAGCACCAATCCCCTCCGCGTCCGTCCACTCCTCCAATGTCTTAAGATTTTAATTTGAGAATGGATTCTCCTCCGTAAAACAATGTTTGATAGCCTTAGCCTTGGAAATACCCTTCCCACCAAATCCCTCTTTCCTTACTGTCCCGCTTTCTTTCAGGAAATGAGAGCTCGTTGAAAAGACTTGTACGCGGATCACGTCAGGATGAGGAAACTGGAATTAATATTTGTGTCCTCCAGCACTGAGCGTGGCCTTATTTTCCAACACCACCCTTGCCCCTGCTTTCATGAACCTGACAAGAGTTAATCAAATAGTTTTATCAAAATTCCATAGTACCGTTCCAAGTGATATTCGGGACACGTGCACTTATGACCCTCGCACTTTCTTTGGATTCCTTTTTCTACCCGCCTGCCTGCCTTGAGTTTTTCTTTCTTTATTTGTATGTGTCCAAATGGATAGCTGGCATGCTCTTCACCCGTTAGTGGGAGTAAATTCACCACAGTCGAACCCACGATCCACAGTTCAAATTGAAGAAATAAAATTAATCAATCTTTCCTTTCTTTGGAAGTCAATCCAGTTGGGCCTCGGAGTTAGACAGCGTAAAAGTCAATGATGTCAGTTCTTCAACAGCAGAGAGTCACAGTCACAATTGCTTTTCCTCACTTTCTTTTTTTCTTCTCTTCTCTGGAATCCTTCAGATTGATTCACGGCTTATCCTTTCTTTTATGTTCCTCAGATATGGCCCTTAACTGTTACAGCACGGCGACTGCGACGACGGTGGCCTTTGCTTTTATACAATTCCCAGATTTCCAGCTTGTAGGAACGAATTTCGGAAGGACTATTGTTGACACGGGGATTAAAAAAATGTAAGTAAAATTACATGGATTTGTAATTGCAATGAGAACGGGGGTTGAGGTACTAGAATTGGAAGGAGTTGCTCTTTCACCGGTTAAATTCCGACTATTCCCCTCCGCTTTCTGCCTTCCTTTCTTTTATACCCGCCTTTATCCTCCGGCCTAGCAGATGAACAGAATGCAATGCAATGCCCGACGACTGAGTCCTTCCACTGAACATCAATTGAGTCCTTACAGTTTCAAACCATTTCCGCTCTGAATCCAAGGCAAGGACTCCTGTCCATTCGTATTCCTACAAAATCCTTTCTATTGAATGCGATTTATAAAATTTTAAATGGATACTTTATTATTCCGTTCTCTCAGCTGGTGGGCTAAGTAGTGTCATGTTTACTGGCTGGAAATGGCCATGAGAAACTTGGAATAGGGCATCAGGCTGTTCGATGGTCGACAGAATAAATTATGTGTTTGTGAAGGTAGGTGGGGAAAATATTTTCTATATTCAATTTTCTGGGTTGAATTCAACGATTATTTTTTGTTACTTAGAACTAAGAGCCAGCTTATATTGGGTTACTCTAAGCGTTGATTTAAAAAAAAAACAAGGTAGCACCCTAATATTTTAAGCAGATGGCAGATAATACCATAATTAGCTGGATGTTTATAATTTCTTTAAAACGATTGGATTTTAAAAATGGCATTCCATGCAGTCATAAGTCACAAGTCACCATCGCCACAGGTTTTTTTTTTTTGAATTTTCACGACGCAATATGTAGTTTCTCACAAAAAAAAGCAGAAAATCCATGTTGTGTAAGCCAATTTTCTTAGCTACAACAAAGGGTAGCGGGAAATTACAGCATTTGGCAACTTTCGACTTTCTGTACAAAATGATAAGGATTGAAAATGACACAATGAGAGTAGGTAGCAATTATAGAAGCAAGGATTGTCAAGAGCCTGCTGTTCCCTATGAGTACGTGACTTTCTCACTCTTCGACAAACATGCGATAGGACATTGACATGTGCTGTGGTAATGATTAAATTATGTGAACAAGTTTACTGTATTTTGGGAAACCCTTCAAATTACAGCAGCTCAGAGTCACAAAGCGACAAAGGATGACTCGCTTATGAAAATGAGAGCCACAAATATGGTTACGAACTGTCAACGACAATTTATTCATAACAATGCAAGAAGTAGATGAGTAGAAGAGAAGTAGCAGAAGAGTGCATCGGAGAAATCTGATTTCCGGTCCGCTCACTTCAGTGATTGACATGATGACAAATGTGCAGTTTATGTTATGTATGTATGTACGTGGTAAACTTCTTTGTCTTTTAGGTCAAACTGGCAATTACCAAACTCAGCAATCCCAAGGCACCAAGTTTTCAAGTTTTTTCTGGAAGCCAATAATAATAAATATTTATTTCAAAAAAAAGAACACATTATTCTAGTTAAGTTGGGCTTAGACATTATGCATTCAAATTAATTGACCCCTGAATGAAATTGTAACTGGTACGCACAAGGAAGGATGGGCAAAATGTGTGAAGCGCCTGTCTTGGTTGAGAGAAATCTGAAAAAGTAGTTTGACAAGTGCTGAAATTATTTGTTACGGCCTACGAAGCAAGGAGACGGAAAACAAGAATAAAGTACGAACATAGACAAACGCAGTCAATGTTTACCATAATATGTGCATGCATTGACCTACAAGTCATGGACTTGACTTTGGCTTTATAAAAAGTAGGATATTTGAGTGGTTAATATGGGAATGGGATGACCAGAATGTTTGGTAGGGTTTAGAAAGCTAATCATAATTCACGGGTGGTTGAGTGGTTGAGTCATTAAGAAATTTTATACTCACTGACGATTACTTGAAGACGAACTGGATTCATTTGACCATCACAAACACTGCAGGAGCTGGTATTCTTCCACGAATGAAAAAGCAAAAGGGATTTTTTGATGATTTAAGGGCAATTTCTCTTCCACACACCCCTCACCCCAAAAGAAAAAGAAAGTTTTTAAGAGTGCGACACTCATTTGGAAGGAAATATCAGTTCGCTCTTGACCCTCACACATAATGTATAGCTTAATCAAGGTTTTTATTTATTTATCAATTTTTAAATTAGTAGCATGTAAGGATCCTTGTAATCGTTACCCACCTTTACTGGGTTTCCAAGTAGAAAAGGTTAGCAGCCCAAAATTATTTCCAATTTTTTATAGTACAGTTAATGGGCATTTTTAAATTGCTCCAATTTTATAGTATTTGGGAAGATGGTGGCAAATGGAGAAGACACCGACTGTGAGTGAATTACCTGGAAAGTGTTGGTCTTCCTTTTATTATCGGGATGTTGGGAATGTGAACAAAATCAAAATGCGAATTGACTACGTTACCAGATTGTGAGTCCTCAATTTTCTATAACTACTTAACTAACTTGGAGTAATTTATTGTGAGGGTGAACCTCATTTTGATAAAAAAAATATTTCCTTGTTTCAGAACAAACGCCCCAAACACATTCTTTTCAACGGTTTCAATTCCAAATCCTACGTATGATCCCTCACTATTTATGTATGCTGTGCCCGCCATGCCTTGTAAGTCAATGGAATTGGATTTAAATAAAAGTTTTGCCAATTTGTTCAAGTACTTTTCGTGAAATTAGGGATGAAAAAGAAGTACCGTGTGCTGGCAACGGATTATGAAAACTTCTCCGTAGAGTATCTTTGTAGTACAAACATGATGGGAAATGCGGAGGGTAAATTTTTATTTATCAACAAACACCAATAGGACGAGGGTGCCCACGGAACTAGTAATGTGATAACTCATATATATAATTTTTATAAAGAAACCGTGTGGCTTCTCACTCGTTCCCGCCACCCATCCTTGGAAATAATGCAACAAGCGAGGCACACGCTACAAGTCCTCGGACTGGACAAAATCAAAATGTACGAGGCGGATCAGTCATGCGTGGAAAGACCAATGAGAAAGTCAAATGTGATGGATTGGCTGATGGCAGTCTAAAAAAAAAACCAAACAAAATTGTATTAATACTTTAAACTTGTAAATTATTTGTGCAGGCATGTGTGATTTTCAATAAATAGAAAGTGTTTAGAGGTGGGTCAGTAAATCAAGGTCAGTCAAGAGCTTTACCTTTCAATTTCAATCAACATAGGCGGAAACTAGTTCCACGGTTTGTTGCGGGAGCGCGCACCTTGCACGAACACTTTGCGTACTGCAAGAAAGACACACGTCCATCCCGTTCTTACATTCAGTGAGTACAATTTGGAAGTTTGTATACAATTTGGAAAAACAATGCCATTTGACATGGTAGATTGCAAGCAGAAACTGAATTCTAAAATGTCGGATATGTATGTGTTTTATTACAATTCGTAATTAAATCTGAGACAAAATCAAATCTAATTTAAACGCCTGTTTAAATAAATAATTCAAGACACATTAAGTTTATACTTACAAGTTCGGGTGACATGCAGCGAATTCGCTATTAAGTTGGAGTACAAGTGCATCCTCACAATTAAACAGTATTTTTTGCATAATAATCACTGTTTGACAAGCAGCGGATTCTGAAAAGTGCCTACTAGACACGCTCGATCGATCTCCCATGAAATCATGGTTTAACCATTTAATAAATGGATAAAAGAAAGCATGTTTCTGATTCCAGGTAAAAGCGATATGACAAAATGTTAAAACAAGCTATCAAATCAGTGGGATGACTCAAATGAAATTGCTTCTTTCTCCAATATCATCTATATTTGAAATTGCACGTTATCATCTTGTGGGATCCTCGGAGGACGATATTTTTCATGCTGTGCGTCACACTAAAAGTGAGCGGGTAACATAAGGCGGCGAACAAGACCCATAACAATGCGCATATATTATTTTATCCACCCGAGCCCTGTATTTGAAATGAGGACCGATCGTGTTCATATTAAAATGTATAATGCATTTCGTATCTCGATATCACACGTTCCGCTGCACTCCCATTTCGTGGAAATGGCTTGGCGCCCCGGGTACGGGCGGAATGAAATTTGTTCCGTACTAAAGCGCTTCTTTCGGAGCGAGTGGAAACCTGAATTCATTTCGTGTGATGTATTGTGGGAATTTTTGTAAAAATTGATGGATCACATGACAAGAATTTCAGGCATTTGAGTCATTCTGATTAACTCACGCCGCCAATGTGACGAACAACAATATAATAATATGACACCACTCCTTTGACCTTCAAAGCTGCATCAGTGAAAAAACTTCTCAGTCTGAAAGAGAGATAAACATCTACAATATAAGACATTTAACAATATGATTTTTAAAACAATTGTGCGGCGTTTAGGGTATCCCTTCACCAGAAAATAATACTTATAAATTGCATTACAATATGACGAACCAGTCAGATTACAATGTGAAAGCCAATTAATTTTACTTGGAAAGGCTTAAGGCATCAATCCCAGTCTCCAAAATCTCCAGAAGAATACCACAAGTCGAAGAGTAAGACCATTATTTTTGGCAAGGTAATACATGTAGATTGATGAAATGACATTTGCTATGAGGAGGAGCTCTGCTCCGATCCTAAGCTCCTCTTCTTGAGAAATGACGGA
>JAAXYW010002383.1:0-15629 GCA_036851895.1 Orthonychiurus folsomi
CAATCGCACTTGCTGGGAAGGAGTTAGTGAACCATCTTTGCAGGACATTGTCCTCCCTTCGTCGTCAATAATCCAAAAGCCAGCCTTTGCTTTACAACACAGCGTTGGTGGAGTGAGTGGGGAAATCTCATAGAAAATTATCTTCTCGTCGGCCCAAGTCAAACACAGGACCGTAGAAAGGCAATCTTATCCCCACATTTCCCATTGCTACTGCAAAATGAACGGCAGCGTGCACGGCAACTGGCCAATTTGACCACGTACCACCGCACACGACTTCACTACTACGCAATAATGTTGTTGGGTAGCTTAAGTCAGCATGTCAGCAAATCCATTGTTTCAAATTCCAAGCAATTCAAAACCTAATTGCTCGCTCTACATAAATGCTCACGACTAAACAAATATTTCTGCAATGGCTATTTCGCTACTTCTGTGAATTGTTGCCACGTTTTGGAAATTTTTGAACTACATTTTAGTTTTTACCCCTTGTCGGCTATGCTATGCACGACACGTCGACACGAACAAAAAGTATGTCCAGGATAGTATAATCTACGCCTAAGTACACATGTGTGCAATTCCGTTTTGTCATAAAAACAATCCATATGAAATGGAAAATGGCTATGGCCTATGGATGCCCTTCTATCTGGAAAAGTACAAATCATTTGTGTAATGATAATATAATAGGATTGCATTGCAACAATTTTGGCGTATTGCTGAAGTAAAATTAAAATATTCCCAGACAGTAGTGTGGAAATATGATGGACGTAATTCTGGGTTCAGTCTGGCTTTTCAGCCAACCAGTGAACAAACTTATTTCTAACAATAGGATTTGATCATTATGTTTGGATCATAGTCCGTAATTTCCCATTTCCAGCAGATCTTTCGACCAGGTGTGGACGGGATCTCATTAAACTCTGCTAACCTTTCGGAAGGTAAGGTTATAGAGTGGGGCTGTGGACGTGAAGACCAGACCTTGCACTCTAGTAGAGGAGTCGATGAACTTGGCAGTCCAACAAAAATAAAATTCTATTCTGGCTCGCATGACGAATCTTCCTTACCCAATACATTCAAACAGAATGCGAAGGAAGCAATAAAAATATTCATAAATAGGCAATTAAGAGTTGGCCGCTCCGACATCGTCCTCACTTACCATTTTGGGACGGAATTCATAATTGAAATTCCAATGGTTTGAGTGATAATTTCAACGACTCGCCAACTTTACTGCCAATGAGCCAATAAAGTTCGCACTCATAACAATGGACTGCAAGTACATACGGGTGAGAACAGCTGAAATCACCTTTCAAAGCACAATCTAGAATCTAAATCATCACAGCTGTCAACATGGCTGCGTATGAATAATCTGTAGGTGGTCATCGTACACTTGAAGTTCAGTACATTCTAGCATCTTACCTTCGGCCGGAATCGGTTACGGACTTAGAATTGCAAATATGATTATATGTATTCATGTTTGATATTCGTGTTTTGTTCGCGAAATTGCCAAATGCCAATGCCGCGCGCTAGCTGTTGATCGCGTAAGCTGAGGATATTAAAAAATCTCTTACCTTTGACGACTTGAAGCTGATCCCCGACATGAAAACTGACACTTACACCAGGATTGATATGAAAGTACACCACATACTGTCCAGGAATAGTTGGAAAATGAGAGAAAAGTGTTAGCTCCGCGGAGGGAGCTGCAAAAACCAAATTCGGACTTGCCGTTTGCGTTTGACACGGTAAACCATTTTGACAGGAGGATGACGATGAGGTGAGTCCACAAGAGCATGAGGAATTCCCAGAGCTATTACTCATTTCACCCGGAGATGACCCATGACCTCCCATTGGGGAAGAGGATCTGGAATGTCCAGCAGTTGAATATCCCGAACTTTGATTTGTTCCATGAGGAAAGCTCGGGAGGACTGCAGGGGGGAGAGTAGGATCCAAGGGGAGTGGAAAAAGAGCCGCTGGAAGGGGTATTCCTCGCCCAGACTGATTCAAACCCATTCCCAATGAAGATGGCGGAATGTTGGGCGGTCCACCAAATTGACCCCAAGGAGGAGGTTGATCAAACTTTTGTTGAAGGTCGAGTCCACCGCTTGCCATGGATGTTGGGGGTGGAGGACCAGGACCATAGAATGCTGCTCCGAATGGTGGCGGGGGGAATGGGGGTGGGAATGTTGGAAGAGGTCCAGCTGGTTGAAGACTCGACGTGCTCAAAAGGTGGTGGTGATGTTGTTGCTGATACTGATGAGGATGCAAGTACTGATGGTGGTGATGCTGGGGATTGTTGGAGGATGTTGGGACCGGGGGTGGCGGCTTCAAAAACTGAGGAAGGAATCCTTGGGATGAGTTCGGATGAAGGTGATGAGGGGGAGGTGGAAGGAAATGTAATGGAGAATGAGAATGGAATGTAGGAGTTCCGGAGATTATAGGACTTCGACTTTTAACTGATGTGTTTGTCATGGATGTGGACGAAGTTGTAGCAGTTGCAGTTACAATTGGGTCCTGGGTTGGGGGATCCACGGGAATGACTCCGTTTTGCTCTGGGACAGTAACCGTTCCGTTTTCTTCCATATCGCAGTAATTGGTGGTGGTGGTGGCGGTGGTGGCGGTGGTGGCGGTGGTGACGGTGGCGTCAATCCCGTTTTGCTCCAGAGTTGAGGAGCTTGTGTCGACAGTTTCATTTGGTTCCTCGCTAGAGGAATTTATGACTTCGTTCGATTCCAGCCCTGACTCGCCGTCAGCCACGTCATTCTCTTCGGTTGAAGAATTTGAGGTGGCAGTTCCATTTTGTTCTTGGATCGAAAGAGAATCCGTTCCATTTTGTTCTTGGATCGAAAGAGAATCCGTTCCATTTTGTTCTTGGATCGAAAGAGAATCCGTTCCATTTTGTTCTGTTGGAAATGAATCGGTTCCATTTTGCTCCTCTATTGGAAATGAATCGGTTCCGTTTTCTTCCTGATGGTCTTCGACACCTGGCTTCTCATCAGTAGAAAGGTCGTCGTCAACCATTGGATCTGATTCCGGAACTGACCTCGTCACAGACGGCATATCCTCCTCATATATTTCAACTCGATTCCCGTCCTCATCCGACACAATAATTTGCGAAGCAATGATAGGTACAGCTGATGATGATGGTTTCAAATCAATATTGCTACAACTACTACTCCTGCCGAGGTTATCATTCTCCCGTCCTATAAATTCCTCTTCAACCTTGCATGTGTCTTTCTCCCCAGCGGCGGGCCCAGCTGCTAAATCAGACGGAAGTAGCATATAGTCTTAAATCTCTTTTGATGTACCTGTCAAAGAAGAAGTTGTCTGCTGTCAATTCCCCTTCCGGTCCCTCCTCCTTTTGATTAAATCAACCGCTGCCGCACTTACGTAGTTTGTCTTTGAGTGTTACTATGAGTTAAAATGTTCCGTTCCGTAAATCTTAAAACTAAATCTTAACTGTGGGAAAGAGAGCGGGAGTGGGAACAGATTTTAATTCAAAAAATTTTCACCAAACTGCTGGTTGAAAGGTTGAAGAGAGAGCCGAACGAAGAAAGTTTTCCCTTCTGATGTGTGTCTTCCACTAATTTCTCTCCAACTGACACTTTTTACACTCCACACACCTACGACTCAAACCTCCACCACCGACCCCTCCTCTCCCGTCCACTTCACCACTCCGTTCCAAAATATTAAAAAAGTTAATGGAATCTCATCCAATCATCTACTACCTGCTAGTTAACTCTATTCTGAAGCCTGGCTATGTAGTATCCTTGGAATTGTTTGACCTGGGGTCAAATGGTTGAACTGTGTATGTTGTAGGTTGACAAGAGGACTCAGCTGTCAAATGTGCATATGGAGAAAGAGGTAGGCGCAAGTTTGGAACGCAATTGCTTCTGGCTCTCTCCGTGACGTCATTGTGAGAGCTTCGCGCCAGCCCACGTAAAATCAACCTCAAATGAAAAATATTTGCACGTCACCAAATCTAACCGGGTCAACCGGGGCGGGGATGGAGGAAATCGGGTTTCTGGCTAACCGGTGCGGTGAGCGGTGCATGCTGGGGTGAAATAGATTTGGTAAACTTTAATTTACTCGGAAGAGTGGGTGAAAAGCTGCAAATTGTGTTATCTATAATTTGAATGAACTGAAGGGCCAGCACACACTCCGTTGCGCTGCTATGCTGTGCTCTTGTGCTTTGACGATTAGTAAGTTGTGTTTGTGAGTTAGGATGGTAGGATGAGTCAGGCAAATAAAATAAGCTTTTATAGTTTAGATAGTTGAGTCTTAAATGTCTCTCAGTAGTGATGTCTGGCACCAGTCAAATCTAGAAATTATGTGTATTCACAATTAAGGGGAAATCATTCAATGAAGTAGTGACTAAAAAGGCTTTCTCTTTGGTGATCATTATATGCAAAGATACTATACTTTACTAATTAAATTAAATTCTAAGCATAACTCAAGCATTTGTGTTAATGAAATTAATTTGAAACCAATGTCCACTGTTCACCATGAATTGATAGGTTGCATTATTGATGAACCAAATTGTTTATTGTGTTATCCCCACACATGTCATTGCAAAGCATTTGTCACATTGTCAGGCTGGAACTCCATCCTCCTCCGCAACTGTCCAGTTCGCTGGATGTATAGACCCTCTTATCTCCAATTTTTATTTTTTGAGCTATAATGTAATCGTCATTAAATGAAAAACTTGAAGTGGACCGGAAGCTTCTGTTATCTCAAATGAACTAGAAGTGGTTGCACTTCAAATCTATGTATAACAACAACACTTGTAAGTATTTACAAGCAGATTTTGTCCCGGAATAATAAAGTGTTGCATGTTGTGGAGGAAATAAATGTCTCTCACCAGCATAGCATAGCCAAACTACAAACTGCAAAAGAAAATTTACACCACGGAGAAAGAAAACAAATGTTACAAATCAAGTGTTTTAATACGATCTTACAGACAGTGTATTATAATCCATTACGTTGTTAAACCTTCAACTGATTTTGAATTTAAATTAAAATTCGTACTGTTGCACAAAGGTGGAAATTCAACGCTTTACCTTCGTTCCAGTAAGCAAACGAGGTTCCCACTGCACGATGGATTTCAAAACCAATCATATAGGTTTTTCCACTTGCTATTTATTATATATTATGTTGCTGATAAAACGTGTTGAACCAAGACTGCTCCATGCAATTCATTACTGCTGTTTTCCCGTGAGTAGAGCTTGATCGCAGACAAGATGTCGGTTTTAAGTATTAATCAAATTTTCGAAACAATAGAAGTATGGAGGCTTGATAGCTGAGTTGTCCACTTATCCAGCGCAGAGTATCGAGCACAACCGCCCCCGGTCTCGTGCTTCAATTCCAGTACTTGGTTTACTTGGTCTATCTTCCCTGTCACAGTGCTAAGAAAAAAACAAAGATTTTACAGCACGAACTCACCTCATGGCATAGTCAAGTCATACAAACGGAAGAAAGGATAAATGAATGATTCATATTTCATACTTATCAAGTATACAGGAAACCAACAAAGCTTCGACTTCACTAGCATCAATGTTCAATTCCTTAGAAATAAAAGGGATGTGAATCCGTGTGTAAGGTTTGATCAACTTGATCAGCACTTGCGTTCGAATGTTGCGAAGTAAATCTGTCAAAGCGGACAAAATGAGCTCTTAGTTTACCAATAACAAAAATAAACAATATTTAAGACATGCTACTTCGTTTCACAAATATAATAAAGTAGTTTTACCTTCGATGTGCTCTCGAATAAATGGATCATCCATAACGTTTGAGTGATTATGTTTCAAAATCGTCTCAAATTCATTAATATCATTGTTTTGATACGCCGAAACCAAATTTGTCATTGCTAGAATTTCCGGGTCATTCTTATAAGGCTTGGCCTCCTGGGAGTCGAATGGGTTAATGGCAGACTTCATCAACCTGAACAAGGTTTTAAAGTTAGCACATCACTTTTATAATTGAGAATTTATTAACTTAGACGTCATAAACTTACATATTGGCAAGAACAAGATATTTTAAACAGGTCGTTCGCCGAGGACTACCAGACTCGTCGTAGTTCTTAAAAGCTTCGAAAAAGTCAGTATGGGCTTTTTCAAATTCACCTTCCCGAAGATGCATTTTGCCTCCACATTCTACAAAATTATACAGAAAACAAAATAATTTGAGACATACCTAGTTTCTATCATAAATTAAATAGCTACCTCGAATAACTCCCATGATGAGTGGATGCGGTATGGCAGACTTGATATGGAGGGATTGCTCGTACAAAGCTTTAAGCTTTTTATTATTTTTTTGAGCAGTGTACATTTGAATTTCCAAGGCATAAATTTCGAGGAGCTGGGTTCCCTTCTTGAGGTCATCCAAACCATCGTCGGTCTAATGATAAATAAAATCAGCGTGCTCTTGATATAATTTATATATTCATGACGGTAGAAATGGGCAATTGGACAGCCCGAAAAGCATAAATTACGCAAATGTCTACACCGGTGGCTATGTAAAAAAACTAATCAGTACAAAAATTAAGCAATTAGGATTAGGAATCCAACTAGGAACATCTTCGATGAGGTGAGCATTGAACACTCAATACAACATAAACGAAGAACGTTCATCCCAATGAAAAGTTTTTCCACCTTAGAGCCAAAATTTGAAAAGAGTCACTATGGTCTGAGTATAGAAAGGTTAGATGTGGATATGAGAATTGAGCTGGTCAATTAACAGATTAACCGGACTACAGTATAGATAATAGCAACAAAGCGTATTGTATTCCAAATTTCAAACCACAACAGAAATGCAAAATCAAGATCTGAATTATTTATAGCCTATTTCCACGCCAGAGCGCAGAGCAGCGTCAATACCAAAGAAAGGTGGACAATTACAATAGACGTCACAAATAAAATCAAAGCAGTCTTGATTTCTGTGTTGATTCTCGATTTTGGTTTAAATAAAATAAAATTGCAACGTAGGTGAAGTGACGTACTAGAATTGGGCTTACCTGACAGGATTGATGCAACTGCTTCAGAATTTTTGCCAGCCTTTGATAATCACATCGGTCGTAATAGAGTTTTCCCAATTTGGTGTTAGTTTTGAACCATAGTCTGTCGTTTTTTGCGTCTTTTAATGCATCTAGTGTTGTTTCATAGAAATTCTGAAGCAGCTCCATCTGTAGAAATGACATTTTATGTTTAAAGCGTTGCTCGTGCTCCGTTGTTTTGCAGTGGAAGTGTATATAACGCTATCAAATTACTAAAAACATCTTACATTCTTAGACGTAGAAATATAGTCAAGAATAGAGTTGATTGACTTCTCACTGTGGTTTCGAGTGACGGCTGTCTTTATATAGGTTAGTAACTGTTTATACCGGTTCATCATTTCTGGGTAATTCCCCTAATTAAGAAAAAGAAATTACTAACACAAGTGAAAATTAGGGTATGCTAATTAATAATTGTTCACAGTGCATGAACATACCAGTTTGAAATTAATTTTAATCATTTGTTTCAAAGCCTTAAATCCCCATTCTCCTTTCTCGTTGTTTTCTAGTTCAAGGACCCTCTGAAATGAATTTAATGCCTCCTTTGGATTATCTTCTTTCAGCGATTTGGAGTTGTAGTATTGGTTCTCTAGATCTACGTCCGGTTCTGAATTACTGTCTTCGGAATACTCCTGTAAAGTAAAGTATGATACCAGTTATATTATAACCCAATAAAAACTGTCACATGGCAGAGTTATTCGGTCTACCTTGTCAATTTATCAGCGAAAGTATAAAACAAGAGTGCACTAGACTTGGAAAGCTAGGAACTACAGATTCTGTAGTAGAGAATATGGGGTGAATATATTTCATTTTTAAAATTGCATTTCCAGTCCAGAAACAGCGAGCCAATTGAAATTGCGAGTATCGGCATCAGACTTGGCTAGCTAGACTAGACGGCATCGAAATAAGTTTTGATATATAAGGAATACGGTATGCACAACCGAACCAACCGCCGGTGGCAATAAATCAGTGAAACTAATCCTCAATCTAACTACTACTGGCAACTGGAGCAAATCCTTTAATAAGGGCAAATGGTTTATTACCACTGAATCAATCATCAGTCTTGTTAGTCAAATCGCGAACGAACAACAAAGTAGTATAGTATTAGTTGAAAAGCAAATTAATCTAGCCAACATAATTGCCAAACCATAAGTCACAAACCGCGAGTAAATGCCGAAAAAAAAATAGTCCAACTTACAAGGCCGTAGTCCTCCTCGTCTTCACCCATGAAGTCATCAATGTCAGACATGGTTACAAAGGAACGCCACTAGTTCTACACTGAACTCTAAATTTCTCTAAAAATGGTGTTTTAAATTATTTAACAGTCGCTATTCCTCCTATACTGGAATTTTGTAATGAGAATAGAACATGAAACCCACCTTCAGGCCGTCACCCTGTAATGTTTGAATTTGACAGGGTATCCGCGGGAGCGGCAATTCCCTTTTGAATCCGTCGGAGGGAGAATTGTTCGGCCACGACTTTTGTGCTTTTGTCAAGTGCCATTTGCCGATTTGACTGCTTTTTCTACAAAAGCTAGTTATTTTTTTATACTTTTTACAACCTTTTTTAAACGCCCAAAGTGCCACAGCCACTAGGTTGACAGGAACTGGCCACACCTTATCAACCAATATTTGTGAACTCGGCTTTTTAAGGTAAGTTGATCGCATTTTAGACGTAGTATTCAAAGTCCTTCGATTTAGACAAACAATGCAAGTACAGAATAAAGTTTTTACAAGAAAAAAACATTTGATGTTCAAGTTTTTAAAATCGCATCTTTTTCTTTAGATGCTCGATTGAATTCAATCACGGTGGTACTCCACAGCAAGGAAGGCAAAGTTAAATACAACTTAAATACAATTTTACCATTCTTTTTACTAACTATTATGTATCACTAACCTACTGCTATTCATTGCAGATTTCTACCAAGAAAACCTTTGAATTTTTATCAAATATGGAGGTGCCAACTAAACGGAAAGCCACTAACAGTAGCATTGACACAGAGGTTGAAAATTCCAAGAAGTCGAAGCTGTTCCCAATTTTTGAGAAAACTCAACCGCCGAAGTGCGAGAAGCCGATTAAATCCCTTCAAATGGAAATGGAGAAAGCCGCCTCTCCGCGTACTGCGTCCAGAAGAAAACCCATGTTTGGCAAGCAGGAGTCGTCTGGTTAGTTTACACAATACATAGGTTTTGCCCAGCCAGCTTGTCGGCAGCATATTTATGAAATACCCATACTGCGCTAGATCTCAAATATTATTAGATCCATCATTATTCTTTTATTTAATACAAAAAATTTGTTTAGGTCTGACTCAATTGAATCTCGACGCGGGTCAAAAAGAAATTGGTCCACGATTTTGCAAGGAATGCGGAATGCTCTATTCTCCAGGTGAAGCGGTTGACGAGGAGGAGCATCGTAATGCTCACTTGCGGCTTCAAAATATGACTTCCCTCAAGGTAAATTGTAATCGACTTGTTGACATCTCCAATACCATCTGGATCACGTTTCTCTAATAATCATTACTAGATTTGGAAGGACGCGAGGATTTTGCAGTCATATATTGATGGTGGTCAAATAATCATGGTTCAATGTGCGACAGACAAGAAGCTTGTCATGAACAGGTTGAAAAACTTTCTTGCTTGGATTGATTCAGAATTGGGCGCAGGGAGCGACGTGAATCCTAATATGGCAACTCGTCGCGTTTTTCTTTATGTGTATCCTTCATCAAGGAAGGATATCGTTCGAGTATTTGGTAAATCTACATGTTTACCCATATTAGTTTCTGTTTTTGACGTTTTACGATAGCCCATTCAAAATGTTGAATGCATACATAACGTTTCCGTGTTCAGAGAACTTTGCTATTAGAAAACTAATACTTCTATATATTTTTCTACAGGATGTGCAGTAACGGAAATAATAAATCCAGATCGAGTTGTTGCATTTCAAATACCTTTACCTGGATCTCTGAAGGCCGATGCTGATAAGGAAGAAAAATCGAACAATCAAGAGATTTACACAAAGATTTGGGTTGGAATTACACGCCTTTGGACAGACAAGGATTTTCGGAAGCGTAAAATCGCATCACGCCTTTGCGACATGATCTTAACTCACAGTGGAATACTGGGGTGCGTAGTACCAAAGGACAAGCTAGGAATTCTTGAACCATCATCAGATGGAAGAGCATTCATGTATCGTTACACAAACGGAACCGGTGCTTTGTATTCTTGTAAATCTGGGACCGATTCCCAGTCGAGCTTCTAACTGTAACGTTAAAGCGTTTAAGCTGCAACTACCTAGATAAACCAGAAGCAACTACAGTTGGGTATTTAATGCGAGTGCGAATACAACTCAAGTTTTTCTAAGGTTAACCACACCGCCCGTTACTGCCATTTTTTAGTACAACTGAAGGAGCACTTTGTATATTTCTCAGGCGAGCTGAATGTGCACGAGAAATCCATGTGTTTTACAAATATTAAAGGAAACGGAATTTTCATTTGAACTTTCTTGCTGCATTTTTTATGGGAAGTAGCGAAAATTCAGCGCGTAATGAGAAGGCCGCCAACAAAAAACCTGGTATTTTTGGACCTATGCGTTTTCGACCCTGCTTTGCAGGATTATAAACTGTATCCAGCTCCCACAATACAGTTTGAGCATTTGAAAATTTTCATGCCAGACAGGCTTGTGTTTGGCAATATTTTAACTAGCAAAAACAATTTTATGCAAACGTGCAACCTTACGCGCAGATTAAATAATGATGGGTGATGACATTAAACAAAAACAAGATACATTTATGGAGTTCAAAATTCAAAGCGTTGTAATGCAAGCTGCAAAGTAATAGTCTGGTTAAATTTCACAAATTGACTCCTTAACCTTAATAATACTGGCAGGAATTGAGTTTGCAATAGCACCTTCCACTGTGCTGGGTGAATCAAAGGATAGAATGCGTTTAGCTTCATTCAGAATAGTTAAAACTTCTTCCAGTCGTCGTTTCAATTCGCTTGAATTAATCTGCTTCTTGTGATATTTTTGAACGGCAGAGAAATAAATGGCTGCGTGAAGTTCGTACAGTGTGACACCTGAAACAAAATTTACTACAAAACTGGTGCTAAGCAATCAAAGGCAATTAGGTTTACTGTACCACGTATTCGGGAAAGCCCAGGTTCAATGACATCCAGAATTTGTAAAACATGAAGACAAAGTGTTTCCTTCCTTGCTAGTATGTCCAATGATAGATCATTAATTAGCCAACCTTTCATTCTTCCATAAAAGGATAGAAGAGATGACTCCATGTCAATAATTAGAAAATGATTTGGATGTAGAGTATTTGAGTGATTGATTAACATTTGTTCGTAATGTTGAACGACGTGGGCTTCATTTTCCTTGACAGATTTGATTTCTGTTTTAATGCTGTTGATTAATTTGCTAATGTCTTCTGAAGGCTTTCGTGATTTACAAGCTGAACATTGCCATTCTGAATTTTTATTCAAGGAATCAATCGGAAGAAGATATCCGTCAGGAATTTGGCATTGTGTACATTTGACAGCTGAAAAATAAGTTCCCATTTCCGTTGGATCTGAACAACGCTTGCACGTGCAGTCAAAGAGCTTCGATTCACGCGTATCTTCGCGACGATCCAGGGTCCCGTCCATTGTGTGAGCATACGACGTCGTAATCAATCCCCCTAATTTAAATGATAGTAAATATTAAATCGGCCCAATAAGTTGAAAAGCATGTATGTGATATGGAGGATGACAATTACTATTCAAGATCAAAAGGTGAATGCTTTAATTGATTTCAAAATTAGAAATTTTAATCAGTCCAGTGTATTCCATGATGAATATAAACTTAATTTTAATGTCAGAGATGGCCGATTGTGGCCAGAATTTCGCTGCCGCGCTTATACTTTACTATACTACATATACTAATTAAAATCGAACATTTACAACTACCTTTTGGAATTTCGACAGTTGCACGAACAATCATTCTATAATCGTTGGTAAACGTATGGGATGTATTAGAGATGCAGTCATGTGGCATCAAAAAAGTGTTTTCAAAAAGTCCAAGCAGATCTATAATAAAAATTTTTATTTGAATTTTACTAAAACACTGCTGTGAAAAAACTGGGATATGACTTACTCAATATCCTTGATTTTGACTTCGAAAGAATTAATGTCCGAATATCCCAGCACTGTGTGGATATCTATTTCTGAGAATTCCTTCATTTGGAAATAATCTCTCAGGAGTCGAACTGTATTGGCTTCATTTCGATGCCACAAACCCGGGAGTGTGGATTTCCTTGTTTCATTCTGAGGTTGGAAGTTGTGTAATTTACTCCATCTTTTTGCATCTTTATGCTTGAGGAGAAGGCAGCGAAGGGTCATGATACATTCGTAAGCTGGATGCGTTTCCTCAAAATCTGTGATAGGCTTGAATGTTGGCTTAAATTTAGCGAATATCTTGCATTCATTTTCAGCGTGGATTGGAATCTGCATACGATTGTATAAAAATGAATATAATTTGTGATTTGCGCTCGCTAATTTCTTTACCTTTTCGCAACTTTCTCCACACAATGGAAAAATCAAACACTGTGTACAATAGTATTTTACTTTGTCAGTCAGTTTTTTGTTGCAACCCAAACAGACAGGACACGTGTTTTGTTTAGGTCCGACCATCAATGCCATTTCATTCATAATTATAGTCCCTGCTGAGATATTTCGAGCCGCTACTGTGTATCTCCCGTATTTCTCATTCTCCTTCACTTCGTACACTCTGCAAATCTTTTTGTGGGCTTTCCAATCATTTTTTTGGTGCTCGACGGAACAGTAGGACACGAGGCGACAAGAGGAACACATTTTATTTGCCGGCTTTTCACACACTGGGCACATATTTTCCATATTGGATATGATCTGTACGGTACCGAATTTGGAAAATAGTTGAAAATTTTAGTCGGGGGGTCGGGTAGACGTGTAACCTGCAAACCTGCTGGATTCGAAGTGCGTGCAAGACTGCGAGAAATCTTTGATAGCTAGTAAAACTCGAGGATTCCACCCCAGAAAATCTGTTTATACTACACGAGCGAGTTTCGGTCTAAAAATAAAATTTTTCATCCAATGAATTTATTTTTATCAAATTCGGGTGTGTCATACCCTAGCTTTCCAAATATGTGAATGAATTATTGTAGGAAAATTGTAGAAGATTGGAAACATGCACTTCTCAGCCTAGCTGATATATTTGGCAAGAGTGACTTTGACATCTATAGCATATCTATAGCATAGCATATAGCATCGTCATCATCATCTCGTAGTAAGCATTTTGCATATGTATGTTATCTTATCATCATATCATTTCACTAGAGGGCGAGAGCATGGTAATGCAATTATCATTAGCAGTTCAATTTCAGAAATTTCATAAGTAATTAATTTATAAAAATAATAGATGATCTGAACCAAGTCGGCGGCGGCTAAGCTGCGTAAAATTTTGTAGGTAATTTTACCCTTTTTTCAAACTACCCTATATCCCTCAATCATGCCTATCATGTTCGTTCTTGATAAATTCTTAATTGTTAAGTTCGTTACTTTCTCATTAGCGGGTTGTCCAGATACAATTTCAACAGCTTCGTTATACCATTCTCATTCTTTTAAAATATTTCTTTATTTGGGGTTGCTAAACTTTTAGCTGCAAGACTTTCCTTTGACCATCAAATCAAGGGGAAATCATGAGTGCCCGAAATAACTTTCTAGTCCTGATCTTCATTGTGGTATGCCTTTACCACGGTATGGATTTTCCAAATTTACTTACAAAATTAATAATATATTGTTGGCAGAAGTAGTACACTAAAATTAACGCTTAAGGCCTAACTAAAGGTTACAAGTTAGAATCTAATACTAGTACGCATCTCCAAAAAAAATTCAGGAGTCAATTCGACAATACCTAAGAAGAAATGCCCAAGGAGGATTCATCCGTTTGAATGCACAACAAAAATCGACTGGTCAAAATTTTGTACCCACAGTAAGCACTGCGGAGATAATGAACGATGCTGTTATATATGCGGAATAGGTAAGAATTTCTGGCCAATTTAGATAGAATGGAAAATTTTGTTCATTTCATGCATTAATACATTTGCCTTTAGGTCAATGCGTCGACCAAGACAACGTGGAGGGGGATGGGGAAGATGAACCTGACGATGACAATTCCATAATGCATGTGATCTTTCCGCCACTTAATAAAAGATTTTACTAAATATATTCATACAATTTCTCAGGGTCAAGTTTTTTAAACCTTAGTCCAAGTACATCATTTGTAATTGCAAAATAATAATTATAATTTTCTGGTTGATGGCACTGCGCAGAAAGAAGCCCAACATGCAACACTAATTACTATAATAATTACACATCTCATTCTTAGATATCCTTCAGTCATACAATACATGTGCTGTTCCTTCAATACTTTGGTTTTGCGTGCGGCATACTTTTCTCGTAACTCTGCGCCAGTGCATTATTGTCACCGCGAAGGATTTTCAGGTGTTTCAGTTCAAAATGACTGAAAATAAAAGTTTGTGTATACCCATCACAATCATAGTTGCAATCCTCGTCGCCGGTAAGGCTAAAGAGGATGTTAAACCAATATCTGGATCAAAGCTTTGCACTGCTTGAATATTTTTAGGAATCAGCGCCAAGAGACGTTGTCCACCAACCTCGTTATCTGCGTGCCCTCCAAAATTGGATGCACAGATATTATGTGTGGGAAGTCATAATTGCAACAGAGAAGAAGGTGAAAGGTGCTGCAAGATGTGTGGGGTCAAAATATGTGTAAATCTTAATGAAGAAGACAATCATAAATAAAATTTGTTTGTTGCATTAAAACTCAAAGTGCTAGGTGGATTTTATGTTTTAGCATTATGGTTTACGTAGTGGCAGTATACGCGTGTAACAAAAAAATAAATGGTTGCACTTCAAGTTTTATGGCACATTTCTATTTTAGGCCCAACTATTTTTTATTCAACAAGGGCATGCGGAAACGATCCGTCCGGCGTCCGCGTCCCAAAGTGCATTGACCCTAACGAGGCTGTTATAATGAACGCAATACAATTCTTACATCAGCATCATGTAACGTTTTATTGTAGTGAAGAACTCCAAGATGTGATCTCCGGATTCACGCTTACCTATCCAACTCGTATATTTTATTTTAAAATTAGGCATCGACATCGCACCGTGCTTTAATAACAAAAATTCATCTCCCCTGAGCTGTATGGTAAACTATGAGCACAACCACAAGGCAACCGCTAGTAACCTTTGACTGACCAAACATGCACCTCGAAATTCTAGTGTAGTGCAAAGTAACATTTGGGAAGCCAACACCTCAATATGCAATATCCCAATTTTGTTGTTTGCTTGATCGATAAGCCGGAGAAATCAAACAGACAAAAGAAGAATTAACCTAAGGAAGCGAAGAAAAACGCTAAGTTCATTTGACTTTTTCATTTTAAGAAACGCTAATAATGACAACCGCCGTGAGTCAAGATGCCATTCTTCCCATGGAAATTGAAGGATACGTGGAAGCACTGAAGGTATCCAGTTTTCAAGAGTTGGGAACATTAAGG
>JAAXYW010002384.1:0-15623 GCA_036851895.1 Orthonychiurus folsomi
TTTTAATGATTCTGCCAGAAATTATTGCCCGTAACATCGGTAGCAATTAACGTATGTAATTATGGTTTTGCTTTGGGGGGAAATTTTAGTAAATTGGCACGATCCAAACAGAGGCCATTAGACACGCAGCAGACACTTTCCACTCACTGTTTATGTAAATGTACACACATGCAAAGTGTACAAGTGTACAATTGTGTTGGACAATTTGCCCATGTGCTTGTATATCGGTAAATTCTTCGTTAATACAATGCAACTTGCTCTCACTTTCTGTTCACCTCTTTTAGTTTATCTCCGTCAGTGACAATTGTTCAGAGGCAATTGCAGCCTGAGAATGCATGAGTGAAGCACAATGTGTTATTAATGAATGTACAGAACAAAAAGTTATTGATTTAAGTAGAATATGAAGGGTTTTGGTGACAGTATCAAAGTGATCATTGCTAATGTCGTCATCCAAGTGTTATTTTCTGCTAGAACCGTAATTGCGAATTTTGACTCGGTGAATGAAATATCTTTTCGTGCTTACACCGATCTCAAGTACGTACGTATAAGAAAATGCTTGTTTCAACTAACTTGTGAGCTTGATTCATTTTCAGCAATCCAAACAAATTTTTCACGATCCAATCGGGAAATCTGGCATCACTTCGGGCGTCTAACTTGAATGTTCAGGAGAAGGTTACAATTATAGCTCACGTGTTTCTTGAAGATATTCTTATCTCAAAATCTCCTTCTCAGCAGCTAAAAAATGGCATGAAAAATGTACATTACGCACATCCCATGTAGCATTTATTTACGATATTCTTTTATAAAATGTAACTCATTTTATTTTATGAATACATTTTATTTTATGAATTGTAAAGAATCTTATGTTGCGCTCCATGGGCGAGAGCCCGAAGGAGTTGAAATAAAATAAAATCAAATCAAATCAAATCAAATATTCTTTTATATTTACAGCTTATCATGAAGCTGGGCAAAGCAACATTATTATTGCACATTGGAAAAGAAAATCGAGTAAACCAATCTCTGTTCCACAAGCACTTCTCTTGTACACTTCTGTTGCTCTCAACGACGCACCACAAGTATCGCCAATTATTGCAAAATTTGTTGCATTTCTACTCCAAAATGGCGTTCCACCAGAAAATATCCATTTGATTGGTTTGAGTCTTGGAGCACATATTTCAGGTTCAGCTGGACATCACCTGCAGAAAACAAATTCTGTAAAAATTGGCCGCGTCACCGGATTGGATCCTCCTGGTGCACTGTTCTATTTCATTTCAAATGATAAAAAATTGGATCCTTCCGACGCTACTTTCGTCGATGTGCTACACACTGACATCGTGCTCTTGGGTACAAAAGAGCGTCAAGGGCAATTGGATGTTTATTCCAATGGTGGAAAAAGGGAATCTCAGCCTGGTTGTAACGCCGGAGTTATATTTCCAAGTTAGTGCTTAATTTATTTGAATAATGTGCAAATTTGCTAATAGTTCTTTTGACGCATTGACAGCCTATCTGGATTGGGTGTTTTGTGGTCACACAAGCTCAGTGACCATTTTTGCAGAAAGTCTTAAAAAAGATTTTCCTATTTGCAAATGTGCTGATTCAGGCTTTGCAGTTTGCGGGGAGCCAAGGGCCGGAGTTTGCTCTTTGCCCACCACGTTTGGAGAACATGGATCGTTGACGTAAGTAATGGAAATGGTGCTAAAAATTAGTTTAAATTTAACAGGTTGTAAAAGCGAGTTTATTTTCAAAGAGCAACTGGCAGCTACTACTTGAAAGTTTAGCAAGGCCCACTGGAAGCCGTTGATGGACGAGGAATGCAGAATGTGTTTGATGCGACTTACAGTGCACTTTCCATTTCAACAGTCCCACATAAACCGCTTTTATTGTCCCGATATTAATATTGTGTTTTCATGATGCGATGACCTGACATTTTATAAATAAAAATTAGACTTTAAATTGTGTATTTCTGGACTAGCAGTTCGACACCACAATCAAACTCATGTGCACTGCACTTATATTTCTTTAATATAAGCAAACCATTTTAAATGGAAAAACTAGATGTTCAGTTTTGTCAATCAAACGCTGGAATGCAGTGTTCAAACTTCAAGGTAAGATACATTAAATTTCCAATGTTATTTATTACAATTTGGTTTTTAGTGAAGTGGAAGGTTGAATATAAAATTTGGACTTTTGTGAGCCTCGTTCGTGGAAAACGCATAATTGGCAATTTATCACCGAACCACATTTTAATTGCATTTTTTTCTTGCAATTAATGAAGTGAAGAATAAGTAAAACCATGCTTATTGCGTTAAGTTATGTACGTCCTGGTCTAGATTTTTGGAAATCCCTTTTACGTTACAACTTCCTCGTAGTATTTAAAAAAGAAAAAAAAGATATTAAATGTGTGCCCAAGAGTTAATGAGAAAGCAATTCGCGGCTTTGCATCCGAACCACATAAAACTAAAATAATAACTGTCAAGTCTGTCAATTTTTTGTACTTGTTTGTTGCTTTCAATTCACAACTCTGAAATTAACAACCAGTCATCATGATGGTTGGACATTGGCAGGTGCCTGAGTAATGTGTACATTTGAACCGAAGCGTGACGGCGCACATGCAATGTGCAATCAAGAATTTAATGCTTGTTGAGCCTGATTCAATAATAATATTAATCAGTGATGAACAAATCGAACACAAAGGAAGCCAGCAGGACACTCCAATTCCTGCCTCGGGGGGAGAGCGTTTTTTATTCTTCAACGCATGGCGTAATTGCCAAGTAACAATAAAAGGACCTTACAATAGCCAACTCTCATTTTAAATCTGACTTCATCTGGTTCAATTACTCAATTGTAGTGCGAGTAAATACATTTACCAGCCTTTTACTATTGGGGATTCAGTTGAATTGAGTCCAAAACGTAGTCAGTCTTGACTCGTCTGTCTTTGAGGATCTGCTGTCTCCAGTCTGTGCATAAAAAGCTAGTCTTATTAAAACTCTATTAGTGGTATTAACCCAAAAGTGGTAGTGAGAAATGCTGGAATTGACTAATGCGGAGGGATTGCATCAGTCAGAGCCAATTAAGAAAGAATTAAAAGTTGAAGATGTTCTTGAGAAATTGGGTAAAGTTGAATTTTCATTTCATTGTCAACTATATGTCACAATAATGTTAACCAATTACAGGAGGATACTCTAAGTTCCAGTTTCTTGCAACGGTTATCCTAGTTTTTCTGGAATGTCCCTCGGGCATGATTGCATTATCTCCGATTTTAACCGGTTCTGCTAATGTACAGTTTGCTTGCAACACATCCGGCTCTCTTAACGCCATTCCAAAGGAATACCTATGCAGTTATAATTGTTCAGGAGAAATTATACCTGAGAGTGAAGAACCATTCACATCCATAGTACAGGAGGTAATTGCAACTGACAAGTTCAGCTATGCAATAGCATAGTAATGCAGTTTTAATAGAGGTAGTTGTACCTAAATCCGATCTTCATGTCGACAAGACTATGCTACACATAAGCGGATAAGAAGCAATGCGATTTTAATTGATATTTTGGAATTCAATACCAAATTCGTAGAAATTATGAGTTGAATCGGCGTTTTGGATTTTACGTAGTGGGGACTGATATGCTCAAAAGCATGGATCACAGATACATTCACAAGTGTACAAATGGCAGGAAGTATGACCGGGTCAATCATTGTTGCTCAAATCTCGGACAGGTAATGATGATGTAAGCAATGGCTTCATAAATGAATTAAAATAACATTTAAAATATAGATGTGGACGAAGAAATGCATTCTTTGGAGTAATACTACTAATGGGATTCTCCGGACTAGCATGTGCCTTCTCTCCGAATGCATATTTCTATGCTGTTGCCAGATTCTTTGCTGGTTTCTCGGTTGGAGGTAATGTAATTTTTAAATTTGCGAAAATAGTGCATTTAAAAAAATCCAAACGCAGGATGCTTCGTTGCTCATTTCAATTACCTAATGGAGTTTTTAACACCGTCTTGGAGAACAATTTGTGGATGTGTCAGTTTTTGGGCAGTTGGTGAAATGGTACTGGGTCCATTGGGATACTTCTTTCCGGCATGGAGAACTATTTCATGGATCTCATCGGTATCGGCATTTGTCTTGCTGGCTGCATACAAGTACTCGAAACAAATTGTAGACGAGTAGTAATTCTGTATTCTTTAGGCATTGTAGAATAAGATAATTAAATATATCGCAGATTTCTACCGGAGAGTCCTAGATGGCTCCTGTGCAAAAACAGAACAGCAGAAGCTGAAACCGTTTTTGCACAAATCGCTCGCTGGAATGGAAAACCTGTCCTTGAGTCGTCCGAAATTCAATACCTTCAGCACTGCATTCTTCACGAAAAACAGGAAGACAAGGGAAACGGGAAAGAATTTCTAAAGAATTTGCGTGTATTCACAAATGTTACAATTTTGAAGCAACTTTTAATCTTTATGTTCGCCTGGTTGGCCAATTCTATAATTTATTTTGGTTTGAGCTACAATACAAAGAACATGGCAGGCAGTACTCACATGAATATTTTTTTCCTGGGACTTGTTGATTTCCCAGCTGAGCTTTCGGGGATGTACTTTAACAACAGGTACTGTAATAATCTAACTATTCATTCGTTTCTCAATTGCGTTTCTTTCTAATCAAAACAAATATATTTAGGTTTGGACGACGAAAAACTTTTGTATCGTATTTGGTTCTGGCGTCCGTCTTCCTTGTTCCTGTTGTACTTGTTGAAATATATTTTGATAATATCTACCCTACACTTGTCTTGATTTTGTGTTTGAGTGGTCGTTTCTGTATTGAGGCGAGTTGGGCTGTCATGGCTGGATTCACAGGAGAGTCATTTCCAACTGTTGTACGGAGCTTAGCCCTTGGACTTTGTGCGGCTTCCTCGGGAATCGGTGGGATCGTTGCTCCACAATTAGCATACCTTGGCTCAGGTAATTTATTTTTCATTTTTTAACATGTGTATAGATAGACGTTTTGAAAAGTTGGGCGCGGTAATTTAAAGGCACAATTCATTCTCTAAAGTATTTTGTATCCCAAGAATACTCAATCTACCTGAAACGTAACTTTTGCTGATTCTAGTATCTAAAATTGCACCGTATGCAGTATTTTGTACTCTCTCACTACTGAGCGCCGGGACATCCCTGTTTCTAGTAGAGATGAGAGGAAAACCTTTGGAGGACACATCTGCGCCAAAAACTTCAAAAAATGCCGAGAACTAGCTTTAAAGTTAATTATCATTTTACATAATTGTATTCTGTTTCTGAAAGCTCAATTGTTATAAAATTTTATATATGATGCTATCGCCTTATTTAGGAACTTGTGAACAAGTTGTGATAAAAGATATTCTCAGTAATTCTAGTAAAAAACTTTGATGTGTGTTTATTTGTTAGCACAGCGTTTACAAAGTTAATTTGTTAAGTCAGTTATGCTGATTTGGCTGATTTAGCCTGATTTAATATTTCTGGTTTAATTGATTGAAGTCTTTTGGGATCTTCGGCTGGTTTTCCTGTCGATTTAGCTAGTGAAGTCAGGTTCCTCAATCTGACACAACTGTTTGTACTGCCTCTGAAAATTCCCAAAAGGAAATGAATATTATTTGACGTTTCAAAAGTCAAAATGGGAACCTCTAAAAGATCTATTTCTGTCAAAGATACACTCTTTCGCCTAACTGCAAATTTGTCCCTTGTAAACCTGTTGCAAACCTTTCTCCTACTTTTATGTACCTGTTTTAGCCTATAGTTGGTGCAGAGAAATTCGGATCAACCTACTGCGCTATTATGCCAAAACATCAAGAAATGGTGAATATTCAATAAAATATTAGTTTTTAATTTTGCAAACAATACAAAATTTTCAACAAAAAAACTAATTTCAATAAAGCTCGTCTACTCCCCTGCTGAATACTTTGTAAACAGCTCTTAGCTAGATTGTTTTTTTAATTTTTGATAATCTGTTTGTTTTTGTCTGCTTTTGAGGTTTTAGAGTTAGCGATTTTTTTTCGACTTCAGGGTCATAACTAGAGCCGAAGAGTAATAGGTGACCTTTGCCTTCTGATTTAGATTTGGCTCCGCGTGCGGAACTGCTTTTGTTGGATGAAGTTGTTTTGACGGAAGGGTCCGCTGCACTACGTATATCCTTATTATCTTTGGGAATGGATTTGGGACTTTTTGCTTTAAGTTTAAGTTTATCTTTAGGAAGGGATTTGGAACTTTCTCCGACAGGTTTAACCTTATCTTTGGGAATGGGAAGACTTTCTTCGGTAGGTTTAAGTTTAACTCCGGAGGTAGATTTGGGTTTTTTTGGGAAACGTTTAACTTTACCTTCGGATCTGACGTCCGATGGGTCTCGCTTTGCAATAGCAAAAACTGGGGGTGCAGGGAGCGTTTTCCTTTTTGGTTTTCTCGGCTCAGGCTCAGGTTCTGGAGTAAAAATAATCATCTCTTGAGGAGCCTCTTTTTCAGATGGTTCCACCTGTTTTGGTCCAAAACACGGAAAGACCCGCTCCCCTTGTTCCTTACGAAGGAAAGACCAGGTGAAGCAGACAAGCGTATAGAAATGCAATCCACGATAAAATGCAATATAGTGGAAGACGTTCCTTGCACTTCTCGAGTGGTCTGAGGATGTAGTCCACACACCCTTCCTACAAATAATCAGTAAACAATTGTTCAAGCCAGTCCCCTGTAATAGTTGACTAAGAAATGATAAAACTTTGTTCTCACCGTTTTTGCGCTCGTGCTGTTGCTACACCTGCAACTATTCTAGTCTGAGGATGTAGTCCACACAACCGTCCTACAAATAATTAGCAAACCATTCTGATTGTTCAAGCCAGGCCCCAGTAATAGTTGACTAAGAAATGATAAAACTTTGTTCTCACCGTTTTTGCGCTCGTGCTGTTGCTACACCTGCAACTATTCTTATCATCCGCTTTACAACAGGAATCAGGTAAGGAGTCGTTGAACTCCCCTGTGTAATATTCATTCAATTGATCCGACATGTTCTCAAACTTCTTTTGGCTAACGTCATCTCTTATCATAATTATATTCGCTTCATGTGCGTTGAGCGATTCAACCTCAACAGTTCGAGTATCGCAAAAAATCGTATGATCCACTGAACCACAGCAATCCTAGTAAAGAAAAAATGATGAAATTCTGATTAATGAATTAAGGTAACTTTACAGTTAAGAAAAGTACTAAATAGAGCAACAGAAGGTAACTCTTGAAGGAATAAGGATTTTGAGTGAAGCATTTAAGTATTGCCGCATAAACTCAAATATAAACTTACAAATTCGTTATGAAAATATCCATTGAGGGACTCCCAAAGACCATCGGACAGCATTTTCTTGTATGGCACACTTATATCAAATTGATTGGATTTGAGAAATTCTACGTAACCGTCGTGTCGGAGCATCACTTCTGCTGATGCGAATGATAAGCAGGCCAATGGAAATATAACGGAGAACTAAGAAAGAAATAATACCAATTAATATATACAACTAGATTAATAAATTGTCAATGGAGATGTTGAAAGTACGCTAAATCCAAATGCTTCTTCAGGACGAGGTCCACCAGGTAAGCAAAACACACATATAAATGAGCCGATGTGGAAAATAACCAAAAGCCAGACAGAAATCAAAATCAGAATCAACGGAACAAGGAGAACATTTAAGATTAGCGAATTTCTTGTTTGTTCAGCACATACAGTTGTAATCCAAATTGTAGCAGAAATCGCTAATAACTGAAATGGAAGTATTACATTTTAAATATTTTAAACATTAAATAAACATTTGATATCACAATTTTGAGCAAAGTCCTCACCACAGAAAAAACCAAAAAGATCCCATGTTTTTGACGGTTATTAAGTTTAAAAAGCATTGTCGTATCCTGTCCAATGTACAGATTTAGTCTGATGAAATTAATTTACTTATATCCTCTCAACTGAGCGGAACTTGAGTTTAGTTTGTACGTTGAACATACTTGCCGTGTTTCCATGGACATGTGTCTTTCCAAAAATTATATTTTGCACGAGTTAACTTGTAGAAGAAAATAATTCCAACTGTGATTGTGTGAGGGCATTTTTCGAAAATGTGATTTTTCAATAGAATTAACAGGACTATTTTCAATTTGTATTTTTGTCATAGTCATACGTTAATTACCGAGGGACATTTTGCGGCGTCTAGCCCGTGCGCGTCCATGCAGCCAAAATCTGTCAATGTCAGTGCTTAATTTATACTAGAACGTGCAACTGTTAAATCCGGCACTTTATTCCCATAAATAACAATAAATTAGTTCTTGAACAAACAATAATTATTTCCGGCGAACTGCTTTGCGCTGCCCAATGACACCTTCCATTCTGACTGCTTCATCCAACAATAATTTCTTTAAGTTAGACAATAAGCTGGCGGATTTACTTGCGGAAACTTTGGTCGGCGTCGTATGAATATCGGTATCTTAGAATCACATTTATAGAAATACACGTAAATGTTAATTGTTTTTTAAAATTAGGAATTTCATATGTTCTCACAAGTTGGCAATGGTGCAGTGTAGTCAAATTCATTTCTCGGAAATTTAGTAGATAGTTTGAATTCAGAAATCACAGTTGTTTCATTTGCTGAATTATAATCTCCACTGGCATTAATTGAAGTCACGCTGCAATCTGTTACCGGTTCTATAGATGTCGAGTCCCCACAATCTTTGCGAGGGACGGAAGCTCCTGTGCATTGCGAAACAAGAATAGAAAGTAGCAGATATAATTTGTAAAAATGAAGTAATTGTTGCTTTCTACCAATTGCTTCTTGATCTACAAAGGGCGAACGTCCAATAGTCCTTCGCCTTTGGCGCTCTTCCTTTCTTTCCTGCTCCACCTTTCTTCGCATTTCTTCATTTTTCCTTAGAATGGTTTCTTGCCTTTGTCTTGCCTCTTCCTCCTAATTAATGAAGGAAGCACATGTTCCTTATAATCTTAATTACGTCTCAAAGCGTAGTAATTATAATTCCCGCAAACCTTTTGTTTTTGTCGTTTTAAATCCTCTTCGTAATCTAATTTCATTTTGAGGCGATCTTCTTCAATTTTCCTTTGAAGTCGTTCTTCCTCCAATCTCTCTATTGCTCGCCTTTCATCTCCACTTCGCCTTCTTTCCTCAATTTGTGCATATAATTGATTTTTGTACTCTTTCTTCAGCAGCTCTTCAGGTGGGCGTTGGGCCGCTGTCTAAAATTAAAACTCAAAGATAGCAAGGACATATTTCAATTTGATAATTTACAAATTTACCAACCTGTGACACATGTAATTTCAACAGTGGTTGGCTATCTTCCGTCTGTTCTGGTGATTGTTGTGCATATGTAGAATCCGGCGATACAAATTGGGTATTTGATTGGGATATATTTGTTCCTAAACAAAATGTCCACACAAATCTAAAACTTGCATCAAATTCTTCAAATTAAGTAATTAATTCTATTACGAGTACCTTGTGAAGGCGTTGGATAATTTATTGGACTTGGTGTTTCAGACGCCGCTTGATACCATTGAGAGGTATTTGGTTGATCGGGACTCGGGGTACACAAAAATGGTGGGAGTGCAGGCGGGTACGAAATATTGGGAGCATTTCCATGCTGCATCTGCGGTAAATTCTGGACCACCGGAGTAGCAGAGTTGCATCTATTTTGTTGTTGTTGCAAATGGAAAATATGTTGTTGTCTTTGAGCAGCTAGTACAATTTCATCTAGGGGACTAAGAGGACTGCGCTCATTCATTTGTTGCTGAACAGGAAGTGGCAGACATGTATTGTCCTCCTGAGGTTTTTCCAGTGGGAACCAAGGTGGCAGAAAACCAGTATTTACAACTGGATCCAGGTTTGGAGTAGTTGTATTGCACACATTTAGAACAGGTTGAGAATTTATTCGTCTGGGATCCATTGGATGTGGCACGTATGGGGTACTCACTGGATACACAAATGCAAGAATTTAGTACACGCACCAAAGAACTTGGTTACGGTCATAACAAATGAAGACGAATTAAAATTTAATTAATGGATTTCAATACAAGTGTAATTCTCTTGATTTCGAATATTATTTCTCTCTTGGATTTGTTGGTCCAATGCTCTTTTGTAAGTGCATTTGAGCTGCGAATCTTGTCAGTTTGTTGCCGTCATTTACGTTCTCTGAATAGTTTGGATTTTGGTTAACATTAGGACTTGGAAGCCGGGGATTCGATCCTTGCCGTGACTCGTTACGTGTTTCAGGGACAGATGAATTGCGTTGTTTAGATGAAGTGCTACAACAAAGTTTATTCGTCGATCCCAATGCAATTTTCAAACATAAAGTAGTTTATGGTATTGTTTACCCAATTTGTTTATAACCAGGTAAAATAGAAATCTCCTCGTTCCGACTGAAACTGTTTGCTAAATGAATTTTCATCCTCTCTCTACCTGAGCCTATTGCTGTTTGTGCTCTTTCCAAACTTGTGTCATGTAATTTTGGAGTATTTTGATATTGACGAGATTCGTCACAAACTGGCGTGTTCTGCCATGTACTCCTTGGTTCGGAACTGTATTTTACACCATCTTGGTACCGGCTAAACATCAGCCGTGCCTGATCCATTGTGATGATTGGTAGTCGGATTATATGCAAATACAGGGTAGCGCATCCGGAACAGAGCAAGTCGCTGAAACCAACCATCCGTAATGTTTGCAAAATATCAGCCATGGGAACAATGTGATTTCATTCAAAATGTACTATTTGAAGGAAGGCTGACGACCGATTTTTTAAATTTAGCACTTTTAGAATTTACAAATTTACAGATTTAGCACTCGTTTTTTGTCTTCGTAGAAAACCAAATTACCTTTCATTGCGCTCAACCTGCCCATTACCAGGGCTGGGCATATTACTTGTAATTAGATTACAAGTAATTCGAATTACGTAATCGGATTACATTTTTGTAATATGTAATTGGAATTACACGGAATAAATATGTAATTTTGTAATTGCAGCTTATCGTGTAATATGTAACTTGTAATTTCCAAAAATTATGCTAAAAGTAATCCTATTACATTTGAAATCACAAAAAACTTTGATCCATGAGAAATCATTGCTTCTGACGGCTGGCAACATATGAATATGTGTGTACAATCTTAAACTTTGTTGAAATGTAATCTGTAATCTGTAATTTGTATTACACCGAAAGAAAAATGTAATTTGTAATATGTAATTGCTATTACATAGACAGCAATTTGTAATTTTGTAATTGCAGCTCGACGTGTAATTTTTAATATGTAATTGCAATTACTTTCAAATGTAATATGCCCAGCCCTGCCAATGCCAATTACATATTTCATGCAAACTTACATTTAGCTGAAATTCTGAAGTAAGCGCGGTGTATAAAAATGTCATATTTGGGGAGAAAAAACGAAAATACTTTTTTTTCTAGCGATTTGATAAGATGGTGAAATTCCAACTATCCGATACTGAAAGTTTGCATCTAGTCATCTCCCTATCTTCTTATAATTACACGGTTCTACTGATAACTAGTACTCCATTATTCAGGGTTCAGACATATTTATTGGAACAATCTCAAAACGAACTCAACACATAAACTATTATTTCCGCAGCTTAACATTAAGTATTAATTGAAGAAATATCCATCTCGCTTTCACTGTCACTAAGATCGAGTATATTTTGGATCCCAAAGTGTGGGCTGACATGATCCCGCGTCCCAGTATTGGCAGTTGAAGGAGGTGGCATATGAGATCGGGATGTGGATGAAGGTGTGTCACGCACTGACGCTTGCAGTGGTGTGGCATTCACACTCTCAGACTCCATAAAAGGTTTCAAAGCTTTCAAAATATTAGCTAAATACGCAGCGCAGTCGATATTATCAAGGTCTGTCTCAAGAAATTCATCAGCAATACTCAACATCAAATCCTCCTTTTCTTTCCTTGATTTTTCTGTCACAATGGGTTTAATGTTGTCTTCTCCTAGTTGTGATTTCACCAGTGACTGAACCTGAAATCGAATTGCGTTGATTTATTTAATTCCCAGCATTCCTCTGATTAATTTTTGGAATTCAAACAGTTCCAAACCTCAAGACTGCGATTGACAATACAGTCTTGAATTCCGGCATTTTCAGCAATTAAATGTGCAAAACTGGAGTGGCAAGTCCCATTTGCGAGCTTAAACAAGTAAACAATTTTGTTGTCCTCTTGCATGAATGACATTGTCTGCACAGGCATTGAAAATTAGTGGGTCTCGTTAAATACTAAGCTGCCATATAGCAGTTTTGATTTATGATTTTACAAGCAAGCACAGAAGTTGGCGTTACCTGAAGAGTAAAACACGGTGACGCCTTAAGGTGTTCCATCAAGGAATAATAATGTGTCGACAGAAATAGAATTGGAGAGTCTTTCCCCCTATTAACGAAGTCTTCTACGGTTGCAATAAGCAATGATAGCCCGTCTGCTTCTGCGGTGCCCTTCCCAAACTCATCAACTATTACCAAAGAATTTCTGGTAGTTGTTCGCAAAGCCAAAGACATCTATGGTAGATTAATATCCATATTAATATTACTCCAGTACAACTCAGTTATTTGGACAACTTACTTGATTAATGTCAATCATGAAAGTAGAGAGTCCAGTGGAAACAGACTCTGATGCGTGAATTCTGGTGCAGATCCTGTCTACTGTAGGAATTACAGCAGATGTTGCCGGAATAAATGAACCACAAAGTGCCAATATTACTAGTACACCAATCTAAATAAACAAATTTGATCTAATGTCACGCTGGATTAACTGACGAATTATCACATTGCGTAATGCCAGCGAGAATCAAGAAAAGTTGTACCTGCTTCAGATATATACTTTTTCCACTGGCATTAGGTCCCGTCAAAATAACAATCCTTTGTTCATCGTTGAATACTGTCGAGTTTGGAACAAATTCGCACATCTGCTCCACCAAAGGATGTCTTCCATCTTCAATGTGTAATTTACCATGTCCTACTACAATCTTTGGCCGGATATAGTTGTAATCACGCGCCACTGAGGACATTGCCATTAAACTAGAAATTCAAGAAAAACTGAGTTATGAAGTCGTCGCATGCATTTGTTCAAATAATTGAGAAGCTGAAGCTGTCAGAAGTAGTGCTTAGAGAGCTGCAGTCCTAATATCCAGAAAGAGTAGCGAATAGCAAAAATCAATTTACCTGTCCAGTTCTGATAGCAGTTGACCGATTTTAATTAAATGTTTGGAACTATTTAATATGCTTTCAGACAGGTATAACATAATAGTCATTTCAAGGTCTGAAATCGCAACTTGGCAATCTCCAAGAATGATGTCCAATTCTGCAAAAAAAACATTACTACTAGTACTTAGGCTAAAGATGTAATTAAGCGTATACTTAGTCATAATGGCTTCTCTCTATATTTTTTAAATCATATTTGTTTTCAGAACTACAATTTACCTCTGGTTCGTTGACTTTTATAATAAGCCAATTCCTGGCTTGTGAACTGCAAATTATTAAATTTGGGTTTAATTACAAACACTACACAGCATCCGCACTGCATTATACCACAGATCAGTGAACAATCTCAATAGGAAGTGTGTGCTTTACCTTATATTCAAGGTCTTCAATCTGAAGATCTTCTAGTTGGAGATCATCTCTCCAAAGAGTTATAGCCAAGAGATAGCCGACTTCAGGAATGTAAATAATAGAACATTGCTGGACATAATCTGGCAAGGATGACATTTCCTCCCTGAAATGAATAAATCAAGGCAAACTAAAACACATCATAATCTGTCTGCTCCTGTTTCCTCAATAATGCCACTAATAGGTTCACTTTCTACATCACAAACGTCACTAGACAAACGACAAACAACAATAGCACTATAAAATACGCTAGTTTAGTAAAAAAAAATTTAAATCTTACGATGCAACCATCGACATCACCTCAGGCAGGCACGCGTACTGTTGCCGCTCTACATCGTAACATTAACTAATATTAACGTGTAAAATAATAATTAACGTGCAAGTTAAGATTCAATACAACTGTTATATCTACTTTTGTCCAGTTCTGGGTCGATTCCTTGACGTGGTGTGAATTTAAGTTTTCTCAAGGACTCGTCAAAATCCACAACTCGCATTATTTCTTGTGATAAAGTTCTCAGCGTATCTGACTTGCATGCAGTTGCTATCTGCGCCGGATAAAAATATAATCAATATTTAGAGGTTATATGTTTATTTGTGTATCGTAGCTAATTAATTGATTTCTTACGTCTTTAAATAACTCCACCGGTTGTTGAGAAGAACAAAGCTCACCCATAAGGAGGCAGTGATAAATTGTTTGGTACAAGTCCTTCCATTCTCTGACTGAGGTGTGTATTAGCGAAAGTTTGAACAAAAGTTTCTGTGTGAAGTGGTTTAAGTTTGAATTCACAGCATCTGTGATATGATTTTAAATGCAGTAACTTGCACTTACCGGAATGCTTTTAATGCACTTAAGGCACTCGCTAGCAGCGCGAATAAAATCCACATGCAATGGATTACAGCAGTACTCAATGACATCGTAACGACGATTCAATATTCTTTGACTCCTTGTTGGACAAAGTAGTTGAAATCTCATAAAACGCGATCCCTGGGTAGTGCAACATCTGTTTAAAAGTCCGTACACACTTAGCCCTTCCTTTGTAGCTGCAGTATTTCCCTGTTTTGTATTGGCTGGATGAAAATCCAAGCTGAAAATCTGGAGACTGTTCCAAGCAGTGTGGTCCACCAACACAACGTCGTCCCTAATTTTGAATACAGATTAGGTTGAAACCTGCTTTGCATTAAGTATTTAGTTTCGCTTGCCACTACTACTTACTACTTAACTTACATTGTACAAATATTGACATCCAAAACAGGAACCTGCCCATCAACAAGATCCAAATGAAGAAGTTCAATGGCACTTTTGTCCAGAAACTTTAGCAATGCTCCAGCAGCTCGAATCATAATCTCATTGCTGAATGGAATCAAAGATGTCAAGAAAATGTAATGTTCATTTGGGCCATGGGTCTTCGGCTCGTTTGGAAGTCGAAGAGCTTGAACTCTTTTTTTGCAAGAGTCTGGTGCAAATTCTTTCCCTGCTTGAACCAGCAGTTGTGGTTTCTCTTCGGGTGAACTGACAGAAGTACTCCCACTTCTACTGCCAATTTCTTCATCATTTTCTTTTGTAATTTTACCACACAGCTCATTTAAGCATTTTAGTAAACGATCATCTTGGCGAGAGCTGACAATGACATACCTAAAACCAACATTATTAGTGCAACGCAACAAAAGTTGTATGTCTACCGTCTAAATTACTATCTCTAACCTGGGCATCACTTGCTGAAACAAAGCCCTCATTATTGAAAAATCTGGGTCAGATTCCGCTATGTCAGGAAGGAGATGCAGCTAACGCATAAAAAATAACACCATTTTCTTTCACCTTTGAAAATAAAATTATTGTTAAATGAAATCGGACAGTAAACACACCTGAGAAGTTTCCAGCTCGTAAAAAGCAGCACCAAGTTTTCCAGTGGCCCACACAACTGAGAGCACATTCTAAAAACAAGAACATAATCATATCATTCCAC
>JAAXYW010002385.1:0-15622 GCA_036851895.1 Orthonychiurus folsomi
TTTTGCAGAAGCAGGAAAAGGATGTTACCGGCAAGCAACCGGAAGAAGGTCCGATTCCATTCCCAACAAGACGCCAGAAAGTAATCAGGAGCTGCTTCCAATTTGATGTAAGGAACATAAAGCAGGAAATACCTGAGTAATTTACTGTTCGATCCTAAATCCAGTAAATACTCTGTTGTATGATCAATTCAGATGGACCAGCTTATATTGTACACATATAATTTGCAACAATTGGTTCAGCTTGTTTTTAATGGAAATAAACTACATTGACCAAATTTTAGTTTGAGACAGTAGTATGGGGAAAGCAAAATCAGATTTGGTTCGCACTGCACATATTATACATCAAATTGATTGGAATAAATAACATCACACACTTTTATTCTGCATAAAATAGATTTTGAATCGAACAAAGTCTATTTAATCCTACGTCAGTCACTTTAGCTTACGACAGAATCTTGAGTAAACGTAACTGCATGGGCTCGACCACCCATTGTGTACTACACACAAGTATCGAAACGTCAAGTGCAGAAACATGCGTGCAAGTTAATTCACTTTACATGACGTGGGTGGAGACTTGAGTGTTTCATCCAATTGGATTTAAGAGGTAGGAGATTAAACTCAATCAGGCAATTGCTGGCTGTGCATTTCATGTTAGGATTTCGAGGGCAGGACTCAATTTTGTCTTAGCCAAATGCATCCAGAAGGAGTGAAAATAATGCATTTAATTCCAACTAAATCAGGCTAATTGCAAAGCTACAGCTCTAAATGCGGTAAGAACTTTACCTAAATATCCCTTCGGGGGCTTTAGTTAGTCTGGAAATCACTTGGCGGGCTCAATTTCACTCTGAAATTCAAATTAATTTCATTCACGGGCTTAATTTCAGTCGGAAATTCAAATATTTATCTTGGCGCCAGCCTCATATTGAAATATTTTAAACTCCGAAGGTCGTCTCCCATCGTCCACATCGGCACTTTTGTGACGCAGGGGGCGACAGCCGACCCCCAAGCTCCCGACCCTCGCCTCCCCTTTTCCTCGCCTCCTAACCGACAAGAACCCTTCCAATCCATGTTGTAGATGTAGTCTTGTTTGACTACATCTAGGCGCATATTATGGCGCAGCCAAATGTGCGTGCGAGCTCGCTCACGCACAGGCAGTCCCGGCTGCGTCGAGGCCGCGTAGATGTAGTCGAACAAGACAACATCTACAACCTGGATTGGGAGGGTTCTTGTCGGTTGGGAGCGAGGGACGGGAGCTTGGGGGTCGACTNGAGGGACGGGAGCTTGGGGGTCGACTGTCGCAAAAGTGACGAAGTGGACGATGGGAGGGGACCTTCGGAGTTTAAAATATTTCAATATGAGGCAGGCGCCAAGATAAATATTTAAATTTTTGACTGAAATTAAGCCCGCAAATGAAATTAATTTGAATTTCCGAGTGAAATTGAGCCGCCAAGAGTGAAATTGAGCCCCCAAGAGTGAAATTGAGCCCCCAAGAGTGAAATTGAGCCCGCCAAGAGATTTCCCAAGTAAATATGTTCCCGAACTGAAAACTAGGTAACATTCTTACCGAACTTTGATTGCAGGATTACTAGCTCTGAATCTGATTAATTGGATCAAATTAATCGAGAAATGCGATGCGCATGCGCCTCGCTTTCTCCATGCTACGCCATGCAAATGGAATTAAATATGTTAACACAGTTAATTCATTGTCTAACCCAAAAACTGTCGGAATTTCATTGAAGAAATCAAGGCGTAAGTATATACTGTCTTTCAGTAAACATTGTGGAGGAAATAATTGCGCAAGGTATTGATGCTGAAAATATGAATTTAGCTCTTGATATTCAAGAGGGATTGCCAGTATCATTTTGGCAAGATCAACTTTCAGCTGCCAGGGCAATATTTCAAATTGCCCAGGCGAGGTAATTGACTTGAGACGACAACTTGAAAGAAACTTGGAACTTGGCTTGGAACCCAAGACAAGAATGAAGCGTCAAAAGCTGTTGAAATTGTAGATCTCGGCTCAGACGAAACTGGACCTAGTTCCGCTTTGAATAGAGCAATAGCATCGAGATCTGCTCTGCAAGACAACCAATCTGGTTCAACCCCACAGGATGCGGTAATTATGGCGAGTTTAAGAGCCCGAATAATTGGTCTAGAGGAGACGTTGGGCACTCGAAGAGTATTATATGACAGCATTGAAACTTTGAAGCAGCTTGTTGCAAACAGCAATGTATCGACAGGAATCTGCGGTTTGACTCAGTGGTTACCCGAATTAACCCAAAAATTTATAAAATCCTGCGAAAGGAACGACAATGTGCACCGCGTTGTAATTAGTATGATTGCGAAAATTCAACAGAAAGAAGAAACGATAATAGAATAAAGTTAGCTGCTATCGAACATCAAGTACATTAATCTAATTTATATTTGGCTTTAAAGAGCAAAAGTTGAATGAATAAAAATAAGGTTTACAGATTATTAGGATTCCTGCGCGTTTCTACTTTGGTTGGAATCATGTCTTCAATCTTTAATGTAAGGAGTTGTAGAATAAGTCATGGTGGTGGTAAATGGTTAAGGATTAACTACGAACACTAATGACTAAGTCTTGGATTAGAATCTAGTTAGAGTGGTAAGTAAGTCTTAGTGTCAAGTAGCTATCAGAGGTCAACCTACACACACAATTTTTCAATCGACCCGCAAATGTTGCCATTCTTTTACAAATTAGGTAAAACTGCGCGTCCTGTTCGGTGGAAATCCCTTTGGTAAGGAGTCCCATTGTAGCCCATCAGTGTGCGAGAAGCCTCCAGGTAGGGGTCTTACAGCAGATATGCAAGATTATTACACTGAAGGACATAAATTGTCTTGTATGGGTCATGCTGCTACCCCCCATTATGGAAGAGGACGGAGCCATGCTTCGGAAGAATTTGGACAAAAAGCAAGGGCTCATAGAAGGCTGATATTGCCCTCAATGTGGTTGACCACTTATACTAACATCCACTCTAATTAAATGCTACTTAAACATCAATTTAATAGACGTTTTTTTCGTCTTGTGGACAAGGTTTTGCCATCTACATATCCAACTTGCTGATGTTCACGGAAACAGGAACGTTTGTGGCATGAGGATATTTATCAATTAAGGTGAAGAAAGGAACCGACACTACAACATCGCGTGCTAAATCCAAATTCGAACTGTTAGAACACATCTTTTATATATACGTTTTTCAGACATTTATTATGTATATATCCTATTTGGGATGGAAATTGCAGGAACAGAGGAGAATACAGCACAGAAGGAAAAAATGGCAATTCAAGAATAGTTCTCAGGGAAACGTTTGAGGCTCTGTGTGAGGGTGTGAAATCTTCACGAGAGGCAACGACCGGCCACAAGGGCAAAAGATGAGATCAGCACGCAGCAACAAGTGGCCACAAAAAACCAGCCTTGAGTTTATAGCCACAAACGTACGCTCAAGAAACCAGTTTTAAGTTCATCGCCACCTTCGCCACAAGCGCAGATACAAGCACCCAAAACCAGTTTCTGCAAGCGAGAAAAAGAGCAAGAATATTCTTGCATCCTCCTCGCACAACGGATGGAGCAGATCAAGATCCCGACAACGTCTGCCCAAGTGAAGGGTCAGTGCTGGAAGAAAATAAAAGTTCCCGGACCGCGAAGCCAGCACGGCAGTTCAGTCCAGGGCAGTTCCCATCAATCATACACAATCTTGCTTTGCCACCACATCCTCACTTAATTCATTCTATTCTATTTCATTCTGTGATCTACCACTAAAATTGGCAAATAAAAGTTCTCTCACTACGAAGGCAAAGTTTCCACTTGATTATCTGGCGCAAGCCAGGATTTAGGGACTGCGAAAACCCTTTAACTTTGGAGGAGGCAAATGCAAAAATTCAATACCACAAGGATAAATATGAGCCGGTGGGTTTCAAATCTCCTCCGCCTAAAAACATGCGAACTGATGCATCGGCAATAGGATCAATTCAAGACGTAACAACAACGGCTAGAATGGAAACAATTAAGTAAGTAGTGCAAACGTACTAATATTTGTGGAATTAAAAAATATAAGGACATACAGTGTAATCTACCTACTTCAAGCAAAGCACTGGATATACTGAAAACGATAATTTGTCACAACTTACTCGAACCACTTTGTAAGTAATCGTCCTTATCTTGTTTCTTGGGAACTTGACTGTATTTAATAATTTTATAATGGCAACGTTGTTAACTTTGCTTTGATAAGTACTTTGCCTGATTTATGTGTGTGGAGCAAACAGCCATCAATACACCCACAACACCCAAAACAACAGGTATAAGGTAAGACCCAGGGACAATCTGCACGCGTGCTACACGTCGTGTATCTAATCCAATTTGTGAAAGCAAATCAATGATAGTTACACCATGTCATATAACACGTACGCTTTCTTTATGTGGTAAAGAATACGATTTAAATTCACAATGCTTCTGCGCTACTTGTAATTAATAATCAAAATTATTGATGAAGTATTCGCAAGAAATGTTTTTCATTGCTGCATATATATCTCCAATAGTTTACATAAGCCGTTAGTGCATTTTGAGAAATCAATCAAAATGAGTGACTTTTACACAACGCCACAATCTAATGCAAGTTTTTATATATTCCGAAGAAACACACTCTCTTATTTTAAAAACGTTCTATATCCCGTGATATCACTCAAACCCAATAAATGCTTTTGAGGAGAGACAAAAGTTAAAACTAGCTTTCACGAAATTCCATTTAGAGAAATTGGAACACAATATTCCTATTCAAAATTGTTAGCCTCGCTTATTTTTTTGTTTCAAAGTTTTCTCCTTTCTCCTTCATATCCCCAGATATTGCACTACCTTATCGACTTTTGTGGTGCATTTTTTTGTTAGTATGTTGGTTGATTGGGTCAAACAGGAATCTTTGACATCACTAGCTTGTAACATATTTAGGGATAAGCTTTTGTAAAGGAGCCTCCGGCCAATAGCCATGTTAATAAATGCCATACTACTACAAAACGGTTTTCTGAGATGTTTAGGTTATAAGTGCAACCTTTGCATTAGCCTAATGACGTTTTGCCTGACTCAGGTTCTGCTGAACCCCCGAAAGTTGTGAAGTTGTCAAATTATTCTGTGCTGATTACAGATGTATAAGTTGTACTGTTCTACATAAATTGGAGGTGTCAGGATTCTCGTTTCGGATGTTTTGAGACATGAACAATGAGAATTTGCATTTACCTGTAACCATTATACTCAACCCTGACTTTATTAATATGTTGCTAAATGTGTATAAATACAGGCAGTGCTCAGCGACTTGATCTCAACGGTTCAATGGAAAGTAAGGTGTTTTCCCAACTATCTTGCAATTTACAAAACAGGTCGTATTCATTGCCATATTATTTAACACTTCAAAATAACGAGCGATACCGAGAAAATTTACTCAGATCTCAATTATATTAGAACGTACAGGGCTGTAAGACTGTGTTGGTACTGGTAGCAAGGTTAACCGGCATCTCCCGAGTAGTGTCTTGGGTTCGGCCCGCGCCGCGCGGTATCTTAATTTTTTTAAACTAGCTGAGTCAAGTACTCTAAAACATTAAAAAATAGGCGTACTTATAAGCTTTACTTTCAAAGCGAATCCAGTGTGTCACAATGAACATGTAGTCTCACAGGAATAGCATTGCCTACGTAGGTCGTCTTCCGATATCTTGATATGCCTTGTTTGTCCAGTCCTCTTCGAGCTTCACCAAAACAATAAGTCAGAATAACACGAAAAAAAGATCTACCAGATTATGCTACTTACATTTGTCCGGATTTGGCACTTGACAAAAGAGTGAGTGTAGGGTTAGTTGCCGAAATTCCAGGAGAGCAAAGTAGGACAACATCGGATTAGCTCTCGAAATACGGCGGTACACGTAGTCCAGTCTTAGATTGTTGGACACAATTTCTTGGAAGGCTAAATCAGGGATCTACAAATTGTGCATGAAAACCTGATTTGAACTCAGGAGCAATGCATACTGGCCCTATTTGACTTACGATTGTACTCAAATCCAATTGCTTCAGCTGCTGGAACTGCACTGTTTTAACATCAGGGGTATTCAACTACTCGGCAAGTAGACTGGAAAACTGGAACATCAGGTTTTAAAGATTAGCTTGCCGTAGTCATAATGATAAATGATAAAACAGCTGTTTTAATGTAATTCATGAAATCGGTCTGCTCGGAAATTCTTCTGCTTAAATATTAGTATATTCCCATGCCGTTCATCCTGAACAATGAGAAATTAAATTATTGACTATTCAATTAACTAAATTAGCCAATCGACGTGGTTCTTTGGTGCTAATTCCTGCAATCTGATACCCAGACTAATTCTCCTGCGGACTAATGCGGGTGCAACCTAATCAAATTTGCACCTAGCTTCCATTTACCTGGCGACATTAATATTAAGTCTATTGCGTTAGGTTTTTAAGGAATTCTTTTTCCTGAGGCGGCCGTCTGTGCACTGTGCACCTGAATGCGGCTAGACTTCCCTGAACATAATTCCATTCAAATTAAGCCTTTCATTGGCACTGATTTAACTATGTATGAGGGAAATTTCGGAATGTCTCTGTGAGAGGGATTTGGTGGACCAGACTTGCTCTAGTTATGATTCGGAGGAATTATGTAAAATAATGAGACCTTGCCTCACTACCACAGTGTACATTTCGACTTTGGATTTGTCCAAAAAGAATATGTCCAACGTTATGCATGCATACATACAAATTAACTAAATGTTTAATTTAACTCAATTATTAAAAAAACGCACCGTTTCGGCCAAAGTTGACATCATGCCGTGCATGGGCCGTGACTCCGTGACTTGAATGTTATATTGCACATGCACTTGTATATTTTAGTTTCCATCCCCTAACACAGGACAGTTCACACTTTAAAAAAATAAAATAACCAAATATTCAATGAATCCAATAATCACATTTTTTTGTGGATGAGCTAACACAACATTATTACCAGTCAAAATGTAATTGTATCAAAAGCCAGTAATAAATTTACCCTAATTACTGATACTTGGAATTTGATTAGTGCTCACATTCAATTCAATGCTTGACTTGCTTCAGCTCCTCCACCGCTCACAACTATCAAATTCGACACCGAATGCCACTCCAACTGCATTTGATCTCAATTAAAAAGGGAGTGTTAATTTTAATTGGTCTCATTCACATAATTACGTAATTGAGTTTTTTGAATTTTTGCACACCTTCTCCGCTGCCTGTACTATATTGGCCTTAACTATTACGGGCATGGTGGGCTAAGGGCACGTACGGAGGGGTATGGAGTCAAGTACCCCAACCGCAACCCAGCCTTCCCAACCAACCACCACTCCGAAATGTGAAGTTATAACATAAGTGCTTACGTAATACAAGAGAGGAAAACACGACGGAAATCTGGTGTTTGAGTGGAGCGGGAGTCTTTCTGTGTACCGTCTTCCTATGTACTCCTTTACCTCGATGAGCGGATCTGACTAATGACTGTGCAAGTGCAATATGATATGGCAAGTTTGCATCTGACTTTGCTGTACTATATTGCAAGTTTGCAAGAAAGGAAATTAATTTTTATGCGGCGCGTTTGCGAGTGTTTCATAAAGTACATTTGCATGCTGCGCTGGGCAAACTAATGATAATTAAAATCAAGGCTTTCCACAATAAAAATATATTTTGCGAGAACTATTGTGGGAATTAAAAATCTAACGACTAATTACTAATAAAAAAATTAACAATGTTCATGTATCACAGTTCAAAGGCGGGGTGATAAGGTGTACTCGGTTTCTTCCTCCTTTTATTCCGAGGAATTGGTTGGCCATCAGCAATATGTCTCAAAGGCCCTGGTGGAGTCACGAGGGATCCAGGCGGTTCAAGCCTGGCCCCTGGTACCTGGAACAGGAGGTTTCAAATGTCAAGAATTCGGTCAATTTTTATATGAAAACTAGGAATCACAGCCTTCAGGTCTGTATTTATTTTCCAAGTCAGATTCAATGCAACCCAATCCCAGGGCGCCGAGAAGGAGGCTCTTCATTTGTGTGCATTCACTATATGCCGTTAATTCACTCGCAATGAAATGAACGTCTTCTTCTTGCAATGAAATAACTTAATGTTTTAATGATTGCCCAATGAGAGTGTACATTTTCCCTTTAACCTTGTTGGTTAAAATAGCCTCTCATTTTTCAAATATAATGTCAAATTTTGAGTGAAAACCCATTATAATGGAGTACTGTGTTTTTGTACTAAATTTGACACGGCTGGACACAGGGAATAAATTAAAATTATCTAATCTTATCATTTGATGTTAAGGTGTAGATTACCCGTATTGCAGGTAGGTCGCACGCTACGCTTAGTCAAATCAAAAGTATTTCAAGTGTGGTTTTGAAGAACACACTTCATGTGCTAACAGATGCATACTTTAAGCATTACGTATAATGACAGTAATGGCGCTACATTATTAATGAGACGAGTGAATCATTCAAATAAGTGCAAATGGGCGGATTTGAGCGGATGTGAGTAATTCCAGTTAGAAGCCAGATCTTTCTGCAATTCCGTCTGGATAAATTTGACTTTGCTGGGTTTAAAATGATATCAGTCTAACAGGGTAACGGTTAGGTTCTTCTAGTACTCACCACAACGGCATTCCCGAATACTCTTTTTTCTGGTGCACCAAGGAACGTGTGAGTTGGTTACCTCTTATGGTGCTTCAGATTAATTAATTAGGTTATTACGTTGTTGTTGTTGTGTATTAGTTTAACGTCTGATTCCCTGTAACAATACGGACTTGCGGGCCACATTGATTTCATCAACAGGTCAGACATGGTAGGCGATCTATTGGGAAGGGGAGCGAATTATTATGGTACATATTTACAGTGTAAATTTACAATGGGGTGCAGAGAAGCTGACTTTAGTGTACAACAGGGGGAGTGCAAGTGACGTCTGCGCAGAGCGGTCGCCTGCCCTGAACAGGCCTGTAGGGAGCTAGCTTCTCACAGGAGAAGAAACTCCCCACACGTCCCCTTTTTTCCACAACATTTTACTCTAGGAGATGTTTATTTTACTGCCAAGGTGCCGTGAAGCTCTCAGCTCAGTATAGAACTCAAGATAGGCTGCGGAGAAACATGAGAGTTTAACCGCAAGCCCAATCCGTCTCCCCAAATTCTTGAATTGAATTTTTGCGTTGCTTGGAATACTAACCCGGACAACAGTGCAACAAAAAATGACATTAATATAATCATTTGCGTGCTGAACATGTGATAAAACAAAATGCAAGTACATAAAAGCGACAAGTGGAGCAATAAGTGAATGAGCAGTCTTCTGCTTATGGAGCTTTGCATTTGAGCATACAGACAACTCAACGCATTGTTTGTGTGACAAGTAATAAATCGCAATTCATTTGAACATTGGCACTCGAATAATTTGGATTTGATAACTTGGATAATTTAATAATAATAATATTTGTTTTAGGCCGCGGCACAATGTGGTGGGTGACAGATTCTGGCAATCAAGAAACTGAAGTAAAATTAAATAGCGAATACTTTAATGATTTGCAAGACGAGCGTGGAAAATTAAAGGAATGCACAGGGCTTGGCGAATTCAAAAAGTTCACTGCGTCATTCTGGCTTGTCGCAGTGACGTTGTAGTCTCCTAGGGATATAGCATTACCTACGTATAGGTCGTCTTCCGATTTCCTCGTATGCCGTGTTCATCCTGCCACTTTCGTACTTCACCAAAATAATAAGTCACAATAGCATTCAAAAAAACATCCGTCAGATTATACTAGTTACACTTTTGAGGGATCGGCGTTCGAATCTTGGGTTAATCTTCGTAGAATCGCTATTCGATTTTACGAAGATTGCGGAGCGGGGATTGCGGAGCGGGGGATTGCGGAGCGAGGATTGCGGAGTGAAGATTGCGGAGCGAGCGAATTGAGGAGTGAGGATTACGGAGCGAGGATTTTTATTAAATAAATTAAATATTTAAAAAAATTGAAAAAATTAAAAAAAAGCCTCAGCAATTTTTATAGGTCATTAGGAGTGTCCACAGTAAAACAACAACACCTTTCCTTTTTCGGTATACCAAGTCTCTGCAATGACTAATTTTTAAGTAAAACTCTATTAAATTACTCTGTATTACTCTATTGCAAATTATTCATGCATTGCATTACACTGCTGCGTTTACACTGCATTTACAGTGCAGTGTAGCGTTGCGTAGAATTGTGCACAGGTACAATGCAGTGCACCCTTGCGATGATTTGTATAAAGCCATGGATTACTTCTAAGTATTCCAGCCGAGTCACCCTGTGGAGTGGCCAATGACGAGTATTGAATAAGGCTGGATAGTGGTTCAATCCCTGATGACCTATAAAATTTTAACTTTTTTAAAATATTTAATTTATTTAATAAAAAATCCTCGCTCCGCAATCCTGGCTTTGCAATTCGCTCGCTCCGCAATTAGTTTTCTCCGCAATCCTCGCTCCGCAATCATCGCAGCACGGCCGAAATTTCTAGGAGGGCAAGGCGGGAAGATTCAGTCAGATCGGCTATCAAAATACGGCGGTACGCGTACACCAGTCTTGGATTGTTTGACGCAATTTCTTGTAGGGCTAAATCAGGGATCTGCAAATTGTGCAATGCATACTGGCCCTATTTGACTTACGATTGTACTCAAATCCAATTGGCTCAGCCGCTGGAACTGACTGTTTTAACAATAAGTCCATCCCCACTAATATTGGTAATGCAATGCGCGCTTAAATCGTTAAATTACTTTTCAAAGTACGAAAGGATGCTGCTCCTACTCTCGCCCCTTATACCAAAGTCAGTCAGCTCATTCGACCCAAAACGAAGTACACCAATAATGGTCAATAGTCTAGAGATGGACTGAAGAGCAGCATCATCCACGAGCCCAATTCCATCCACGATTGGAATCAATTTAATTCCAATGTGCTGGCACTGGATGTCAGAATGGAAGCCACGGCCTTGCATTGCGCTTTTATCAAAGCCAAATTTGTGCAATTTCCAAGGCAGGTAAGGAATTATTTGCAAATTTTTTGCAGTCGTTTCGTGTATTTTCTTATCGATGGGGATGAAGAAATCATCTTTAGATTGTGCCAGGCGAAAATCCTGCATGCTGAGCGGCTGGCCTTTTATTTGTCGTCAGCATCCTAATGCGGTTCAACGAATAACATCAATTCCTCGATGCAATCGGTTCGGATCTTCGGAAAATACTCTGCTGCTGTGCCGTTAATCACAATCTTCACATTCTTCCAAATGATGCAGCAACTTCATATTTGCCAAATGTTTTGTCTGAAAATGGGATACGTACATTAATTTGAAGTGAATCTCCGCATCCCATTGACTTCTGGACAACAGAAATTTGCAGGTTTCCCGGAATGTTTTTAAATCGGGGGTATCCAAATAGCCATAAATATACTTATATACTAGCTGCTGGAACTGTACTGTTTTAACATCAGGGATATTCAACTACTCGGCAAGTAGACTGAATAACTGGAACATCACATTTTAAAGATTAGTTTGGCATAGTTATATCCGATAAAACAACTGCATCCAATTATGTAATGCACCTACCACATGATTTCCACTTATTCCGTTCGTGAAATCGGGCTGATCGGAAATCAATATGCCTAAATTTGGTATTATTATTTTCCCATGCTGCTCATCCTGAACAATGAGAAATCCAATTATTAATTATTAAATTGCCTAAATGGTTAACTTAACGTAATAATCAATAAAACATGTACCGTTTCGGTCGAAGATGACATGATGCAGTGGAGGTGTGACCGTGACCCTGACTTGAATGTATATTTTTATTTTGAAAGCCCCATCCATCAACACAGCACAGTTCACACTTTAAAGAAATAAAACAACTAAATATTCCTTGAATCCAACAACCATACTGATGGTTGAGCTAAATACAACATTGTTACCAATTAAACTGTATGAAATCCTAATGTTAAATGCTAATACTTGGAATTTGATTAGTACTCACATTTAAATCCAGTGTTCGAATTCCGCCCGCTCCTCCACCGCACCGCTGAAAACTTACAAATTCGGCACCGACTCCAGCTGCATTTCATCTCAATTGAAAGGGTGTGTTAATTTAAAATGGGTTTTCTCACATAATTACGTAGTTGTATTTTTGAATTTTCACATCCCCTTCTTCCCCGTCGTGTACTATACTGGCCTTAAACTATTGCGGGCATTGTGGGTTAAGGGCACGTACGTACGGTGTGGTATGGAGCAAAGTACCCCTACCCGGCCTCCCCCATCACCACTGCGTACGTAGTGTGAATCTATCTGTACTACGTAAAAACAAAAGACGTTTCAGAAACTTGTAATTCTTTTCAAAGAATCCTATATATGCCTTTGGATTTTCTTGTAGCGCTTCACGTTCATGATGCTTCATATGTAGTAACGGTTAGTAAATTGTGCACACATTTATAATCCAAGTTTAACTACACTTCTTATTTACTCCTTTCAAACGAAATAAATTTAACTCACTATTTGTACTTTCCGTTTAAATTTTACGTGGATTGTATGCATGGAAATGAACATCGCATCGTGGGCCGTGCAGATTTGGCGGTCAAGTTCAAGGCACGGTTAATGTGCAGTTTTCAGAATATTCAGACTTCACACGGTTTTTAACCGCGGATCCGCTAAAACATTTTGATTGATTTGACGGCCTGTGTCTTTTGAATTCGTTGATTGTGGCGGAAAATGGAATGTCTACTTGGAATTCGATTCAACGACTTCGTCCTTTTGGCTGCTGACACCATTGATGCGAGGTCAATCGTCGTAATGAAGCACGGTGAGGTTCCTGACCTTAAGACTATCAACTTTTTTAAATTGAATATAGAACGAACAAATGATTTATATTGTTAATGTTTTGCTAATCTATGTGAATGTGAATTCCCAATAGATGAGGACAAGTTCTTCCCATTGTCGGATAAATTGTTGATGGCAGTTAGTGGGGAGGCCGGGGATACAACACAGTTCTCTGAATTGCTAGGAATGTTCAAATCTACAAAATGCGGAATGGATATCAATTGTCACCAAATGCAGCCGCCCACTTTTCGCGGAAGAATCTGGCTGAAGCTTTGAGGTCTCGGGTAAGTTTCAATTTTTTGCACTTTGGTATATACCAAACCAACCCAGTTATAAATGTTATCATTCCATTGTTAGAACCCGTACAATGTGAATCTTCTTATGGCCGGTTACGATGACGTCGAGAAAAAGCCCCACCTTTTGTTTATGGACTACTTGGCATCCTGTGTGGAATTACCGTACTGTGCCCATGGTTATGGCGGACTAGCGGAGATTGGCCCGCCTCCGGCGGGCAAAAGGCGGTTGTCGTACTGGGTTTAGACAGTTATTATTTTGACGTAAAAATAAGGTGACGTTATTTTTTACATCGTTACGTAAAATTTTACGTCAAATTGAGGTTTTACGTTGTCCTGCCCTCTTGCGTCGGCGTAAAATTTTACGTTTACGTCACGACGTAAAATCAAAGTTTGAGCGCGAGTCACGGCGCTCAACGTAAAAAAATCATAACTGTTTGACGTAAAAATTTTACGTAACGTAAAATTTGAATTTTTACGCAAAATTTTTACGTCATAGATTTTACGTCAGGTCAATCATAACTATCTATTACCTACTTTACGATGCAATCTCAAAGGCTAAATACAGTTGCAACAACTGTGGTAATAGGTTTTATTATTATTAATTAATACAAATTAAAAGTACAGTTGTTAGCGTAAACAATTTGGCGTCCACCGCCTCCTCCTTCACCTCCACCTCTACCTCCACCATTTCCGCTATTACAACCTTCATTGTCGTCTTAGTCTTGACGTCCCTGAAGACGCTCGTCTTGACGTCCCTGAAGACGCATAACAACCTCCGTCTGAAAGTTCCCATACCTCCAGGAATGGGAGGCCTTGGGATAGGGTCGCAAGATTCGCCTCTCCAATTGGTCGCAGGTCCTCTCCAATAAAACCTATTATTTGGTGGGTCACGGTGTTGACGCTGATATCGCGGCCAGACTCGTGGTGGCCGATATGGCCGATAGTGTTATTTTGCCATATTAGATCGCCATAGCAACATTAGTTATTTACAAACACGCTAGATGGCGCTCCGATTTTTCACCGAATAAAACCCGGTTTTTTGATAATAATTTTTGATTTCGACCGAGTTGAGATCTCAAAAGTAGCCAACCCGGTGGCCGAATTTTCACTGAGTAAAATGTCACCTCATTTGTCCGAATCCGATAAGTGGTTCCGGAGAAGATAGCTCCCATACCCACAAGAATAGCGCTCTTAAAGGTATTGATACTTCACTTTGAGTACTTTGGATGCTATCTACAGACCAGGCAAGCCTCAACTATTCATAGTTCGCAATTTAATAGCTCGTTTTAACGAGTCTAAATTTTAATCTGCAGAGATGACCCAGGAGGAGGGCTACGCTTTGCTAAAATTTCCAAGCGCCTGATTGTCAATCTGCCCACGTTTGAAGTGAGGATGATTAGTGCGGCTGGTATTACAAAATTGGAAAAGATTGAGGCCCGAGCTCAGGGAGTAGGTGAAAGCCTGCCGGCTTTTTACAGAAATGTGGTGCAATATAAATGCTGGGAAAGGGGTTCCATTCACCAGATCAGAACTCACAAGTAAAATCTGAGGGAGCCTGGCTGATCAAAATGACACTTTGGAGACAAAAAAATTGGAGGGTGCTTCTGGACTACAGCCACAAGGGGTCGCACACCCTTCTGCTTGGGGTGGATCAGGGATCCATCAAACAACTGAGGAATCTAAAGAACTAACTCAGCTATGAGGGTCAAGTCTTGACCTTGACAGAGCAACAGGCATCGCCACAAGTGAGGACACAATCCCACATATTTTCGGAGATGTGGTGCTATATAAATGATCCGGCGACGACTCCACTCATCGGGTTTGGCCATCAAAACAAATTCTTGGAGGACCTGGCTAAAGCAAATGACAATTTGCTGGACACAAAAAATTGGAGTGTGATTCAGGTTCTTCCCCACAACTACAACGACTTTGGGTATATCCTTCTGCTTGGAGTACATAGGAAATCCAGCAAACAGCTGGAAAAGCAGGTCGGGATACTCAAGTATGGGCGACTTGGTGAACAAATTGGCACGACACACTACCCGTCTTAAAAGACTAAAACACCGAGCACAACAACATTGAAATATGCACTAAATTAAATATGATATTACACATCGGTGTACATCGGTATGTAAGGTATACAAAATCTCTTTGCTTCCTGCATAATGTGGTCAGATCAGTAAGTTAAATCAACAATATATCCTGCATCCTACTTAATGTCACTACAATTGCATATAAAGTCCACAGCATATACTTTGGCACCTACATAGTATGATCAGATTAGCATGTAAAGTCAATAATATATTCTTGCTTCCTACTTACGAGGGATGTACCCAGGTTGTCCGCCTTCGATTTGGCTGAAATTTTGTCCACTTGTTACTCTTATGGAGAAACTATGTTTCACAAAGTGTCCGTTCTCACTACTCAAATTTCGAATTTAGCCG
>JAAXYW010002386.1:0-15617 GCA_036851895.1 Orthonychiurus folsomi
CTTGGATAATTTTGATGTTGCATTCAATTTATTTCAACTAATGTGGCAAATTATGATTAAGCCCAGTATGACAACCGCCTTATACCCGCTGGAAGCGGGTCGCGGCTCCGCTAGTAAATAATAAGATTGCTAATTAATAGATAGATAATAGATAACAATTTTAACTGCAATGATGGATAAAATTGTAGTTGTAATGCATTGAAAATTTTCCTGGCAAAAGAGAGGATTTTTTCTTGGTGCCACCAATTGCCTGCCAAGATACCGTAAGGCCAACCAGCTGTGAGAGGAATGGCCTCCAGCGCAGCGCAAACGCTTTGAACTAATTACAATTTCCTGTCAACTTACCACTCGTTTGAGATTTTTTTTTCTACTCATTGTCACTATTTTCTATTGGTTTATTCAAGCCAATTTTATTCAGATAAAATAATAACAAATTTGCCTCGTTCAATTTGACCATCTTGCTGCTCATTGCTTCGTTACGTTTCAGCTTGCTTACTTAAGATTATGGTGTAATTGACAGGAAGTGAAAGAAACTTTTATACAAGGCCAACATGCAAGGCATTCCAAGAGGCAATAACGCTTCCCATCCGCTCAAATCCAAATTATTATAATTATTTTGAAGACTGGTACAAAACTGTTTGTACATTTCTGAGTTTTCAATCGACGTCAGAACTTTGACTCCTTCCGCGGCAAATTTTTGGACCATATTCCGTTGCAAACTCTGCTATCTTCGCCCAAACTAAAGTCAAACACAAACAACTCCAAATTAATTTATGTAAATACGCAAGAAATTAAATTACACTTACTATAGCAGACAAACTTCCAAGAAAAATATCCGACCGCTCCAATGAGGAAAACGATTGCAAATATGGCGAAAATAGCAACAGTTTTCTGCCAAGGACTCAAACCTAATCACAAAATTGAACTTTTATAAATAATCTTACATAAAATACAATAATAATTTTTGTATAGATTGACACCTCTAAACTGTATCCACACTTCTTGCACATTTTCCTTGAAATCATCCATGACATCTTCAAAATTATTATAAAGCAGTTCAGCGAGTCCCCTGCCAGATGATAGTACCATTTGAATTTGTTCAGATATGTTGGAGACTCCAATCTGTTGCGAAGAGGATCCAGAAATCCGAGCATTGACCTCTGATCGGTTAATGCTTTGCTGCATAGCAGCATGAAAATTCACATTACTAGCCGCAATTCGTCCCGCGAGTCCAGCTTCAATTTCTCGTTGTTGATCTGTTTCAAAAGGAAATAATCACCCAAAATTATTAATTATTAAACATTTACACTTAATTAGCGCACCATATTATAACAGAAAACTTCATGTTAATTTAATTGCTGATAGCAATGAATCTCAGTTATGGATTTATGCCACTCAACCACACCATTATTGTTCCTCTATCGTATCACCACTTCACTATACAAATAAATCCGTAATGGTCAATGGTCAGTATAAATGTAATGATATTAATATTATTACCTGCTGCCACTCTATATTCTGACATGTTAAAAATTCTAGTTTCACAGTCCAAAAATCCTAATGCGCTTCAAGCCACGAAGAATCCTGTCGATTAAAACAAAATCAGTTTTCAAATCAGCGTCTTGTCTGGCCGGCACGCACAATTTCCCACACCGCAATCGTGTACAAGTGCAACAAATTATTTTCCTACGCACTTTGAATGTTGCGGCAGGGGTAGTAGCTTTTAGGCTTGAAAATAAATTCGGTTCGCCCGTTCTAAACAAAAACTTTGAGTTATGTATTCGCGTTGCCCTTTCCTGAAATTGAGGCGACCAAAATAAAATATGAAATATGTGACTCGACTGACCAGAAGGCAAATAGCAAGGCAGTGCAGTGGGAATGTGGGATGTATGCATCGAGACAGGCTATATGGTATGATGGTATATCTTTTACTTGCAACCTTTATAATTATCTCTCACACCATGCCATGCTGTGTAAATTCGCCGGGCTAACTTACAAGTGGTAAACTGAAATACTAAAATGCATGCAATACAATACATACAAAAAGTGACAAACACGGATCTGCTGCTAACCTAGAGTAACTAGGGTTGCATGTTTAGGGGTTGTGAGTTGTATGTCTACTGCCCACTACTGCCTAACAATTTTTTGCATTGCAGAGCAGTAGTGCCGGCTTCATAAAAATCACCAGTGTCTGATCGGTGCAGGAATACAGTTTGCCAACAGTACATTTATAGATATGCTACACACTCTACATTTATAGCAGAATCATGTGATGGTTTAAGATAAAGTTTGTATGGCAGAATATGAGACTGGAGTGTTTATAAATTTGGAATTTGTTAAAGATACAAGTGAACACATTTGACTGTCGTCTATCTAACGCAAAGATATGGACACGACACGATCATGCACGTTCAGTATTGACCTGTTTTAAAATAGTTTAAAAGCAAAACACTGCCGAAATTCCATTTTCGACTGAATACTAGTCAGGGGCTGCATTTTTTTCAAGATCTTACGTCATTTGGAAACCTTTTGCCATACAATAATTGGAATCAGAACCAACCCTCACAGGTAACTACTTCAAATAATACACAAATTGTCATATGAGATGGCAAGCCTTCTGCCGTCATTGTATCTTGTACGTTGTGCTTTTTCAAAAAGTGAGATTGGTCAAACAGATCTAGGTAACTTCATACATTAGTTTACTTGTTGTCTGTTGTTCACTCGCTCTGAAATTTAAATCCCTAAATGCTTTGTATAGGAATCTAAAAATTATCATTTTCCGGGAACCTTTTCCTTCACCGTTCTCTCTACCCTTTGACGGACTTATCGTGATCCCATTTAGCTTCCGATAAGCGTGAATGACGGCATTACCTTGGTTCTTTACAAAATGTCTATTAATGGTATACCTGTCACCCGCTTACCTCTTTTTGTCAGGCCTTGAGTCCGCGGTAAGACAACAAATTTAAAGCCCTTCTAAATTTATTCAACTGTAAGAAATACTTAAGTGCAGAACCTAAACAATTGCGTGTGCATAATCACTGTAGTTATAATTTTTTTCACATTCTAGTGCATCTACAACAAATAAATGAAACCACAAGTGGCATATATTCCACAACAATACTCTGTTTTCACCCTGGACCTGGAGGGAGTAGTGCAAGAAACGTTAGCCAGTAAAGTTTAGTCAGCAATTAATACAACTCTTCTAGTGCAACCAACATTACGTGATTGCGGTCTGATCTGCAAGATTGCGAGCCATAATACAATATGGGTCGATCTGTGAAGAAGAGACCACCTAAGGTAATTGCGTATTTCTATTTGAAATTAATTTTCTATGCAGCGCGAGCACGGGACTGACTGCTTGTGCCTTAATCTTTTATCTCATTAAAAATACAAATATTAAAAACTTGCAGCTGTCCGTTAACTCTGATCATCGATTCCTGTACAACAGTAAATTCTGGAAGGAAGAGCTTTTAAAATTCAACCAGCTCCTTCAAACTCACATTCTTGAAAATTCGCCAGATTTTGAAGAATCCCTCGCACGGTTGAACTTAGCACTGGCCTCCACATCAAATCTGGAACATCATGATTTCAAAGGCAATCAGTGGTCACAACCTGGTTCAAATATGCAAAAGCAGAAGGAATATGGTATAAACGCTGAAGTTGAGTTCGATTCTTTTGTTCTCGCCTTGCTCCATGCTTTAACCGGTCATTTCTCGCTCGGATTTGCGCTTGATGATTCCCTTCTGAAGAACGCACAGAACTGGAATAAACTGACATCAAAACTTGATTCTGAAAATAGAAGAAAATTCCACATCAGATTACTGGAGATAAGAAGAGGTGCACCACCAACAGCAGTTGACACTCGCTTGCGAGGCCTTGGACTTAAAATGGGGAACTCTATATTTGAAATATTGGACTGCTTCAAGCAGCATTTTAAAGTAAATTTCTGCCTCTACTTTTACGTGGATGGATATTTGAAACGAATCAAGACTGCCAATTATGGGTGTTACCAGAGAAATGTATACCTGACAAAGTGTTCCTCTAGCGGTGCATTCAGTGCCATTGTTTACCGCAGAAGACTGTATCAAGATAGTCATTCCTATCTCACTGCCATCGCAAACGACATTCTACATTTCAGCGAGTTTTGGAATCACTTCAATGAATTTGTAATACGCAAATCATCTGAAAGAACGCTAAGTCAGGAATTGTTGCCATTTTACGAGGAATTACCCAAATGCTCATCAATCGGTGCTATTTCGAAATTAATCACTAAAGTAATTTCATTGTCTGATCATCAAATGCTGCATCCCATGGATATTCTTGCAGAATTGATGAACGATCAATATTTGGACAAGGTAGCTCGTCGGGATATTCTATATCTTGTGAGAGATAACATTGAAATGCAAATGAATCGAGCGGCTCAATCCCAAGAAGCAAGAAAATTGGAAGAACATCTATCGCTGGATCAAATCTATAAAGATTCCAAGACTAATGACAACTCACTTATTAGTGAATTTAAAAAACATATTGAGGCGGAAAAAAACAAAATAAAAAAACTCAGGAGAGAAATACAATCAACTCAGAATTCTATTCGTGCTGAAAGGGAATACACCTCTAGGGAGATAAAAGAAATTGAGTCTGGTATTTCCCAAGCAAATGGACATGTAGCTTGGGTTCAATTCAGATCACATGTGTTCCAATCGGAAATTAGAAACAATGATTTTTTTGACTTTGATCTGAAAGCTTTCAAACGTAAGAAACCACGGCTTGCTGAAATCACAGACAAAATCGACGAATGGTTTAAGATTCCCTCTGAAAGCAACCCAGACCTGATGAAATACATCGAGCAAAATAAACCAAAAGATTGTGAGGAAATTTTAGAGCGTCTGATGCACAGGCAAAACGTTACCATTAGTGATACCGACGACCCTAAAAAGCCTCTTGAAATATTTGGGCACATCATAAGCATCAGCCGGTACCTGAGGACAATCCGGGAAAGAAAATTCAGCGAACTTCGAATTATTGCAACAGAAAAACTAATTGTAGACGCCAGTATTACCGTGCCAGGAAAAAACGTATTATTATGTGGAGATCAAGTGACTGTTGCAAAGGATTCTACCATTAATACATCTGGACTCCACGCCCAAGAATTTGGACCAGAGGAGCTTGACCCGGAACAGCCAACCGCAAGCAACCTGGAAGGAATCGATGGAAACAATGGAAATGACGGTATGAGTGCTGGTAATGTAGCTATAATATCAAATCACGTGATTATTGGACTTCAAAATTTGCATGTGATTGCAAACGGTGGAAATGGTGCTAGAGGACAAAATGGTGGGAAGGGGGCAAATGGAGAAAATGGTGATGACGGAGAGGACGGAAAGATAGCTACTCCTGGAATTACACAAGTCTGGTCATCATTAAAAGTGAAGGCCTCTGGAGATCCTGGCCAACCTGGAAAATCTGGTCGGGCAGGCGGCAAAAAGGGTTTAGGCGGAGCTGCTGGAAGTCGCGGGAAAATTATTATAAAATCAGGAGATAAAGACGAATCCAAAAACTGTGTCGTCGAATCCAAGGAAGGAAACACCGGAAAAGGCGGTGATGTAGGAGAGAAAGGTGACTCAGGTCATCCCGGCAAGAATGGTTCGGATCATGGCTTTGCAACTGAAAGTTTCTACTTTTGGGACAGTTGGGTTGAAGCGGAAGGTGAGTTTGATTTCATAAAAGTGAATGGTTGGTTCAAGGGAGGATACAAAATAGACCTAAAGCAAACGAAAGACCAAGTTCATCAAACCTATGCCGAAAATTTACAAGACAGCGAAGAAAATATTGGATTAAATTCCACGTTCTATGGCAATACCGAAACTAGTCGTCCGAATGCCTCAGCTAACAAAGAAATTGACTTATTGTCCAGGAATGTGTCTTACGTACTGAGTAAAGGCAAGATTGATACGTCAGACTTAGAGGAAGCTGAACGGGAGAAGCAAGACTTAGTGGCTCAATTAATTTCAAAATCATCCAATGATGAAGCCGACAACAGGTTTAAGAAACGGAATGAGGAAATCTTTAGAAAGGAACAGGAAGAGGCAACTAGTGTCTTAAAAGCCAAACAACTTAAGAATTCCTTGCCAAATCTAGAACGCCGGGTGGATGAAACAAAGCAGAAAGAAATCGCTAACGCGGAGAAAATAAAACATTATCGGGCCACAATGGAAAAGTTGAAAAGAATGAGGGAAAAATTCAAGGAGGAAAACAGATTTGTCTCCGAAGTTCAGGAACAATCAGATGTGAAGGTGTGCTCGGAATTTCCAACTCCGTTTGAAGATGCTACTGCCACAAATTATTCACCCGCCCAATGTTCAACATTAACTTGTGATGGTGATGTAACCACAAAATTTAGCTTCAACCACGCATATTTTAAAGAAGCGGAAGCCATTATGGTGGGCCTAGAAAACAAAAATAAGGTAATATTCGAGGAATGCCTACAAAAGGCTATTTTCTATTCAACAGCAGTTGGTGTGGGCATTCCAATGTGTTTCTTTAAAATTGTCGGTGACCTTTCAAGGCTCCCACAAACAGGTTCACAGAAAACAATAAGGATTGGGGTTTACAAGTTTGCGGATTTTGTATCAAAAATTTTGCCGGGAGATCTACGAGTAAGTTTGGAACTTGGGCCTAATGAAATATCCGGTTTTCGTGGAGCATTGAGACATGTTTCCTATACAATTCTGAACCAGACAAATTTAAAACGAGGATATGTATTCGAAGAAATTTATTCTATAAGATGTCTGAAAATAAAAGGTAAACAGCTGGAACAAATTGAAGCATTCACAAGAAAAGAAAAAATTCCTGAGTCGTTACAAAATATTCTGCAAGATACACTGGAGAAAAATTACCTGGAAAATTTTGTGGACCATTTGATTAATCCGACAGTAGGGTGGCGTCAAAAGCAATGGAATAACCTTAAACGTTATTACTCCAGTTTCAGTACATCTGATACCTTGAAAAGCAGTGATGAGGCTCATAAAAACATAGGCAAATTGGTTCTTCATGAAGAGGATAATAAAAGGGACGACGACGACGAAAAATTTCAAGAATTTGAAAAAGAGGAAATTGACCAAGCCAAGAAAGTAATACAAAAGGAAAGCAAATCTAAAGGAATAATATCCGAGGAAGAGATCAGACACTGTGCGGAAGTACGGCTTAACTTATATCGAGAAATTGTTCCGTTCAAACCAGACTTGAAACTAGCTGACTGCTTTGACCCAAAGCGCGTAGACAACATTGCTGAAATCGGTGGCGCGGAAAAAATCATCACGGACTTCACAGGATTAGACCCGTCCTTAATTTTGCAGGCGTTACGTCGCTTACTGGCATCAAAAAGCACAGCTAGCACAGAGGAACTTGTAGACCAATCCAAATTATTTCCTCTTTACGCCTTAATAATTTCAAGATTTGATCTAAGCCTCAGAACTGTAAGCGAGCTTTATTACCGCAGTTTGCATATCGCCAATACATTTGGGCTTGGTGACAATATAAAAATTCTGACGTACCAAAATATACATGGATAAGTTTGTGAGGGTTAAAATTGATCGCTTGAAAAATTCTACTCGTCATAAGGAATTCTTAGATAGAGTCGAAAGATTGGAGAAACAACTGGAGTCACATTACAGCGGAGTCAAATTGGACGAAAGAATGCATTTTTACGAAAACATATTGAATTCCGAAGACAATGAGATTAGTTCAAGCATCACAGACCGCATTAAACCACTCTGGAAAAATTGGACTGTGTGCTCACAGTTCAAAATTGGAAAAAATTGGCCTAGAATTTAATAGGACTCAAAATGTAGATGGTTTCCTTCAATTTTGTGTGAGGTTAGCGACATATTTCAACAATTCTACCTCAAATATCACTCACGCTAAACAGCAGTGGCTAAGGGATTCAGTTCCCCAAATATGTCTGCATTTAGAACAATTGCCACTTTCATTTGAAGACCTGGAGATGGCAAGTCGAAGCCTTACTCGCTTGCAAACGTTTGTGGACAACGGAAGTTTCAAGAACATTTCGATTGAGTTTAATAATCGTGTTCAAGTAATTGCGAAAACAAGGCTAGCTGCAGTACGGATGAAGTTTGACCTCAATCAAGATACAAAGAAGCAATGTGATGGGATTTTAAATTTGATTATTGAGACTCTAAACGCCACTGATGACCAGAATATTGAAGAAATAATACAACACTTTGCCGTGCTAGTGCAAAGAGTCTACAGCAAAATGATTGAAAGGGGAGAGTGTTCGCAAATTGAAAGATTGGCAAGCAAAATTGAGCAACTGAAATTAGAAACTCTTGTAACGAAAGAACTATTTTCTCGATTGAACATTACTTTAGTGAACTTCCTTCAAGAATTAGAAGGGCCACGTGCAATTTTTGTTACAGATCCTGACGCTTACAATATTTTTTACAAAACATCTCGTAGCAGTTGTTCAAAACATTCCATCAGATGTGGCTAGTATGACTTTTGAAATCACAAGAAATTGCAGTTCAACGCTTCTAAGATTTACATCAGAATTTCTATCGTACCGGTGTCTGGAATCAATGGAACGTCTACTAAACGCAGGCAAAACTGCTAATGAGAATCCGGTGATCCCCATTAAAATATGTTTAAATTCCAAAATCAACGAATTAGGCTCGAGCTCCTTTCACCCTGCTCTTAAACCGCTCAAAGATTTCCGTGACGTAGTAAATTGCAGCACAAAGGACAACTTTAACAAAATCATGTTCAAACGTTTTCAAGAGAAGCGTGATGATTACGTCCAAATTTGCAGCTTTTCAATGCAATTCTTTTGCCAAACTTTAACCGAAATATTGGAAGTAGTGACAAAACCTGACATAAGCTTAAACTCCGATAATTTGTTTAAATTCTTGAATTCGTGTTTCCTCCAGTTTGAGAGTATGGACTTACTTCATCTTGTCAGTGGTAGTGCCGTGTATGGTATTGCATTTGACCTTATCAACATTACATTAGCGCCATTGGTGTGCCAGTCGCCGTCGACTCTACAAGCTGGGGACGTTTGTGATATTCTTTTCAACTTGTTGAATCAATTCATCTCCTCGGTATTACAAAGTGAGAGTGGGGAATCCAAATCAGAGACTAAGCAAGAGAAGGACAAACGCTACCTTATTTTTAAACTCTTCACCACTAACTTCCGCACTCTATACACGGAATTGTGGAAGTATCCGAAGTCACTACACGAATTCCACCGGAGCTTGCATCTTCACCATCAACAACTTTCCAAACAGAAATCCAACAAAGTTCACGGCACTTTAAATTTTATAGTGGATATTCTTGACGAACTAATAGGGCAGGATATATTGGCATATTCTTCGTATGAAGATTTATACCACTTTGCAAACAAAGTGACAGACAGTCGATTTGAAAAACTTTCCCTCCTTCTAAGAATATTCATGAACGCTGGTTACAACGGAAATACGACGACATTGGATGATGACAAAATCTGGAAATCCGCCCAAGCCATTACTGCCTTGAAACGATCAGATAATTTTAAATTACTTAGAAGTGAGTTGGCAAAGAAGGAAGTTAACATTAAATGGATTTCTTCGTTCGCATTATCTATTCCTGCAACAAAATCTGAACGCCTGTTCCTCATTCGTGTTCTTCGCAATGCGAGAGGCCCTTGGACACCAAGCCAAATTCAGATGAGTCAAATGAAGGATTACTTTACAAACGGAGAAAAATCTTTTAACCAAGATTTCTGGAGAGGATTATTAAAGTCAGACATTTTGGAATTCCTAACATTTGAAGAAAATCAAATCTTAAAGCAATTGAGCAATTTTTTTCCCAAATCCGGAGATTCTTTCAAAGAGGCGAAAGTTCAACTCTCGGAATTGCTTTTTGCGGAAACCGACCCAAGCAAATGGATCTATACTATCCGTGATTTTGCTCGAGACAGGATTTGCGAAGTCCTATTCCCAAATTGGAATTTTAAAACAGGAGAAAAAGAAAACCTAGCACGTGAATTGCAGGCTATTCACTTTTTCATCAGGTCAGACACAGATGAAGGTGACAAAGCTGAAGAAAGATTCTTTTCAATTTTCCAGTCCATTTGCCAAATTTTTGCAAAATGCAGATCTCCAGGCCCAAATTTTATGACAAAATTCATCCACTACGCACAGCACATTCCATTAAATTCCTTGCAAACAATTATTAAGACCAAATTGCCACAGAATTGGCTATTGGCAGTTTTAAGAGTGCGATTGGTAACTAGCGTCCAAGAAATTCTTGCTAATTCGCCAGAGACTAAGGTTTGTGACTGTGAAATTGTGAAAGTCATGGAAGATACTTTGGACCTCCTTGAAGGTGAGCATCTGGAGAAACTCATCACGGTTTTTGGTGACAACACACTTCGGCAATGCGGTGATAACATTGAGAGTGGGAACTCAGCCAATGTACTTCAGCATTTCAAAGATATTTGTGAGTGCTTAAAGCAAGCAGCTCTGACCCGTGACCTTGTCAAGGAATTAGCTGGTTGTGGCATTACCTCCTGGAAAAACTGTTTTCGGAGAAATCAGTTACTTAAAAAAGGACTTTCCAAAGATACAGTTGACATTATTATTGTAATTGAATCCAAAGTTCTAAGTTCACAAGTTACCGACAAATTCCTGCACTATTTCAACTCCAAATTCCCACTTGAAACCAGTGAGGATCTTTTAAACCGCATTCTAGCAAAGGTCGAAGGGGGTGAATGGTTTATTGAAGACGAGATTTTGAACATACTTTCGTCTGATGTCCTGATTAACGAACAATTCTTGCTCGAAGAGTTTTCTAAGGCGGCAATCGAAAAACGTGGAAAGGATGTCGCCGGTGAAGAGCTAATTGAAAAGTTATGCAGGGACCCAATTAACGAACCACTAAAAGACGTTCTGAAGAAGAAGTTGCTTCCAAATATTAAGAAGATACATTTAAATCTCAACAGAGACTACATTTTCGACAATTCAATAACTAACAAAAGATTGTGCGACTGGGATTCAAATGATATTAAAAAGTGGAGCAAAAGACTAAAAGCTGAAGTAAAACAAAAGAGTCCTAAAGATGCTTTCAAATACATGATGGAGACGGAGAGGGAAACAGATATTTTATCGGTAATTTGCCAAGCAGTAAAAATTCATAAAACTTTCACACCGTGGGACACTCAAATCATATCTGTAATGATTTATCTGGAAAGCTCCTTCAATTTCTCAAATATTGGAAGGTTGGGTCAAATTTCAACGGGAGAAGGGAAAACAATCATCACCGCCATGCTTGCAATATTCTGGGCTCTGCCGCCACAAGTATCTGTGAATGTGATAACAAGTACACACATCCTCGCAACAGAGAATCAAAGTGAAGTCGCTGAATTGTTCAATATGTTTGGCATTACACTGGCTAACAATTGCGACAAGGGTTGTAAAGAAGGTGGGGACAAGGAACGTCAGACAAGAAATAGCCAACAAGTTGTTTATGGTGATCTTTCAAGCTTTCAGTCCGACATTTTGTATACAGAAAACCTTGGGAAGACCCTCACCAAGAATCGTGATGCAAACTACGTGTTTGTAGATGAAGCTGATAACATGCTGCTTGATAAAGGCGGGCACATGCTGTACATTTCACATCCAATATCAGAATTTCGTCATCTCAGGCCAATTTTTGTAAGAATTTGGGGAATTATTACTACGAACCACTCAACAACCGAGAAAGGCAAATTCAAACATGCAGACGTGGCAAAAGTTGCGGGAATTATTCGTGCGGATTTGTCCAGAGAAGAAAATCCGTGTTCCAAACTTCCTCCAGGATTTTGTTAACAATCGAATCTTGACTTGGGTTAAGAACGGATTTCAGGCCATGGCTATGAGCGAAAATGACCCTTACATTGTGTCCCACAAGGAGGGGAGGAAAGTTGTAATAATCGACAACAATACCGGCTTACAAAGAATCCAGCATGCAATACTCGTTTGGACTCCACCAATTCATTGAATTGAAGCACAACGACAAATTAAGTTGCGAAAATTTGAAGGCCATTTTCATGTCAAATTTTAGTTATTTTAAACGGTACTCGGATGATGGGAAACTATATGGAATTACAGGAACACTTGGGTCAGCCAAATCAAGGGAAGTCATGAATAAACGATACAATGTTGATTTCTTCTGCATGGAAAGGCACAAGTATCGATATTGTCCGCAAGATGAAGCAATTCTAACCACCAATAAAGAAAACTGGCTCAATTCGATAAAGAATGTTATCCTAGAGAAGGCTCGAACGTGTAGTCGTGCAGTGCTCGTAATCGCCAAAAATGTGACGGATGTCAAGGCCATTGCAGAATCTTTGGCACGAATAATGGCATCTTATCTAGAGTTGCGCTTGAAGACATACGAAGATTCAACTGATGAGAATTTTTTAAAGTATATTCGAGACAACGAAATTCCAACAGGAATGGTGATTGTTGGAACCAATTTGGCTGGTCGTGGAACTGATCTTAAATTGAGTCAAGATGTCATCACTGCTGGTGGGCTCCATGTTATATTTTCTTATCTGCCCGGGAATTCTCGAATAGCAGGCCAAGGATTGGGTCGGGCAGGGAGAAAGGGTGATCCGGGAAGCACACAATTTGTGCTACTTGTAAATGAGGATGACGCCAAATTAGGCATAGAGAAACTGCGAAGAAACTGTGAAGATATCGAAAATGAGCGCCTTGACCAAATGGATAAGAAGCAGCTCCCATTGGTGGAGAGGGAAGAAGAACTGTTCGAGAAGTTTCGAAATTATGTCAAACAGTTAGAAAAGTCACAAAAATTGAACAGCTTGCTCGAAAATGTGAGAATTCTTCAAATCCAGTTTGTGAGGAATCGATGGGCCCTGTGGTTGGATTCCAAAGCTGAGCTAATCAAACTCTGGCACATTTATGGGAAGAAAAGTGTTTTGTCTAAGTTTGAGGAATTTGAAAAATTAACGAATAATGCCCTTGAAAATGACGCTCTACAAAAATTTCCGTCAGAATTTGTCAAATTAGCAAAAGCTTATGAGGAAAAAGGAAAGCTAGACAAAGCTATTGAACTTCTCAACACTGGAGCGGCTATTGATCCCGATTTTGCCGAAATTCCACTTTACTATAAGGCCTACTGTTTGCTCAAGAAAGATCCTAACAGCAAAAACAATCGACTCGACTCCATTCAGCTACTGAAGAACTCTCAAAATATTATTCGAAATACAATTGCAATGTATGAGAAATTACCACAAGAATTGGTTGAAGCGAATGCAGGAGCAGGTCTAGATGCAGCCGGACATAACTTTTTAAAACAAATTTCGGGCCATTGTGAGTTATTAACAAAACATTCAAAAACTATTGATATGGCTGTTGGGTTCTCTGTGAATATGAACATGTTCCGCCAAGTTGCTGGAGTCAGCGAAGCTACGGAAGCTCAAGAGTTATTTGAAGCGACCATCAACCAGCCGGGTTTGTTGAAGAAGTTGAGAGTTTCGAAGAAGGTAGAAGTCAAAGATGACAAAATTTGGTTGAGTGGAGAAGAAATAAACCTCTGTAGTTCATATTCAGATTCGCCTATTAATCAGAGTGTACTTGTGGGGATCGTATCTAAATCACTGAATTCGGAGACAAGAGAAATTGGCGTCAATTCCTTAAAAGAAGTCTTCACCAGTAAGGAAGAATTTTGGGATATTCTACAAAACGCTGGAGCTTTTAAGGGAATCGACTGTGATGAACGGCACTATATTTCTTCTTCAGAAAATCAAATAAAAGAATGTAAAAAAATTGCCAAACTCAGTTTTTTCAACCAGCGAATTCGAAATTTGGCGATACCAATTGGCTTAGCTTTATTAGAAGTCCGTGGCCAGCCTTACGAAGCCAAATTATTCGACGACTTTGCACTTTCTCCAATGGAATTGCAAAAGGTTGAAGCATTTTGCAGAATGCATGGTGTGTTTGAACACAAAAAATGCTATACCAGGTCATCTGAGTGAAGAATTCCGAAATGAAATTGATTTCTTCATGAAAAAATATCCACAACCGTTACAAAAATTTGGCTTTGTCTTAGAAAACTACTTACAAGCAGAACAATACGGAGTTAAGGAGTCAGTTACCTCAGATAAAATTCCTTTCCTTCTTAGTAAAGATTTGATCCACTCACAAGCTGTTGATTTGATTCAAGATTTGATTTCTTTTGGTGTAGTTAGAGAACCAAAAATCAACATTTCGCTGAGGCGGGATTTCGAATACATCAACACCAAAGTTGCAAAAATTAAGGAGACCATCGATTCCAAATTAAACCCCATGTATACGAAAATTTTTAATAAGTACCATTCAAGTCAATTCACAGCAACTGATAGAGAAGATACTAAAAAGCAAATTGCAACAAGAAAAGCCGACCATAAGGAATTAGACCTGTTCTTAAAAAGCATTAAGGATACGCTTCTAAATTCAATTGGTAGTCTTCGAAGGTTTGGAAAAGTGAAAGCTGATACCTCACCGTTAGAAGAGAATTTCTCTACATCAAATTATCCACATGTGATTGTTGAATACATTCAAAACGACTTTGACCGTGTTTTAAAATTGAATGAAACTGCAGCATGGTGGAAGTCTGGTGGTTTCANAATGAAACTGCAGCATGGTGGAAGTCTGGTGGTTTCATTGTAACATTATTGGGGCTCGGGCAGATCGTCGCTGGTGCCTGCCTCCTTTTTGCAGCACCAAATATCGGGATGGGATTGTTGAGTGAAGGGCTCAGTGACACTTACTACGGTTATTCAGTTGGATACACGAATCCAAATTTTTCAACTTCCGACTATCTAATTCAAAAAAGCATTAGCGTTGCCGCATCTGTGGTGACATGTGGTCTTAGTTTCACGGGTGGACTTACCCTCCAGAGACTTGGAATGGAAGTGGGGGAAGAGTTAATCAAACGGACCATCCTTTTCAAAGCGGGAAGAAGAATTGGTGGAGAAATATTGGGAATCGTCATCAACAAGTGTTTGAACTGGACCAGAGATTCAATATTCAGACGATTCAAGGATTTCTTCTTGTCTCAATTATCCCGCTTCCCAGGGTACATCAACCAAATGCAGAATTTGCAATATACTTTGAGCCAAATATATATGAATTCACGTGATACAGTTCAAGCTAATAAAATAATTCAAGACTCCATGCAATTCCTTTTCAAGGAAGAGGACTCAGTTTTTATGACTGCATTGAATAATGCGGCAGCTAGGATTGGCCCACAACTACTAGGTCGCGTGACTTCCGCAATAACTAGTGCATTTGGTGCATTGGGAAATGCAATTTTTGAATCATTCCAGTCAATTATGTCTTTTAGTCTATCAACCGGATTGTTAAAAGATGTGGAAGAAATTCTTAAATTGGCGGCGACTTCCCTTGAACGCCTGAATGAGCACTTACAGCTGAAAATTGACAATCTGCGGAGTCAAAGAGAATCGCGAGCTTCCCTTAATTTATGGGACGGAATGCAAGTGAACACAGTGGATGTAATTGTTGTCCAAACCTACCAGGAATGCATTGGACAAGAAATTGGACAAAAAATTCTTCAAAAAC
>JAAXYW010002387.1:0-15606 GCA_036851895.1 Orthonychiurus folsomi
AGGAGAGGATGTGATTTCATGGAGCTTGTGTTGTGGGGTTTGATGGAAGTTGTGTGAATGTGTCTGATAGCTTTGCAGCTGCTCTTTTCGATCTCTGCTTGCAGAGTTTGTTAAGTTTTGTTTCATTCGAAGAATTATTCAGACCGGTTGTAGTAATGTTCGGCGCCAACGACAGTTGTCGCGCGTTTCGCTCTGCCATGCACAAAGTTTTTGAGGGACTACTGTTCAAAGTAATGGTGGCATATATGGATGACCTGCTTTTTGCCGATCAAACCATCAGTGATCACCTCATTAACCTGCAATTATGGCTAGAACGAATGCGAACTCACAATGTTAAGATTGATCCAAACAAATGTAGTTTCTGTTATAATAAGTTGGCCATTTTAGGACACGTGGTAGATAGCACTGGAATTCATTTATTCAAAGAACAACAATAACAGTTTTGAACTCACCCCCACCACATAACGTAAAGTCACTTCAGCGTTTTTTGGGAATGTGCACCTGGTTTCGTAAGAATATACCAAATCTAAGCACCATTGCTCACCCACTTCACTTACTTTTGAAAAAAGATACTCCGTTTGTTTGGACTGAATCCCAACAGCAGGCATTTGATCATATAAACAAATAATTACTAATCCGCCCTTGTTGAATTGGTTCAAGGACAGCCGACAAACAATCCTGGTTACCGATGCACCCATTTATGGTTTAGGTGCCGCCTTACTCCAGGTTAATGAGGAAAGAAGAGTTGTACCTGTAGCATACCACTCTTGCTCCCTAGGAGAGGCCCAGAAAAAATATCCACAAATTCATCTTGAATTTCTCGGCATCATCACAGCCTTGCATAGGTTTGACTGTTATCTTCTTGGACGCCGCTTCTTACTATCAACTGACTCCTTGCCAAACACATTACTCAAGATTAAAAGTACTACTAGGCAGGAAGCCAACCGGATTCAGGCTTCGTGTGCTTCACTATCCAACTATGACTTTGAATTGAAGTATCGCCCAGGGTTATACAACCAATTGTCCGATTGGCTTAGCCGAGACACACACACTAAGGACTTATTTGACGAATTTCATCTAGATCAACCCGAGCTCATGATAAGTAGCCAGGATCTCCCAAACTTAGTCACAGCGCTCATACTAGAACCTATTAAGGACCTGCAAGAGGTTCCAGTAGCTGACCCAGACATTCAGAAAATAATTAATTCCTTATTAACAAAAGATCCGAAAATAATACTTAGATATAAAATGCTCGACCACGTATTGGTAAACATGCAATCTGCTTACCCAAGACCTGTGATGCCGTCAGTTATGGTATCCACAATTTTAAGGGAATGTCGTGACACACCATTAATTGGTGGTCATGTTGGCTTTTCGAGAACTTATGCCAAAATTCAACAGCGATACTTTTGGAAAACTATGAAAATTTATGTTTACATATACGTACAGTCGTGTGAAAGCTGTAAAACCATGAAAAGACACTATGGCCCAATTCCTGGAGCACGTGGAGCTATGTTTATCCCAGAACACCCTCATTCTGTTTGGCAGGCCGATATAATCGGACCATTAAATACATCCTCTAGGCACAACCAGTATGTCATCTCAGCAATATGTCTTCTTAGCAAAAGGGCTGAGTTTGAGGCTGTTAGAAATGTAACAGCTGAAATTTGCGCAAGGTTTTTTGAAAAACACATTTTTTATAAATTTGGAGTCCTAGACATTATCTACCTGGATAATGGCCCGCAATTTATTTCTCATCTCATGCACAGCCACGTCGACCTGTTCTAGATGAAAATAAAACACACCAGCATGTATCACTCCTGAGGCAATGCCGTTGAAGAAAGAGTAAATCAGTCAATTATTCGTCTTATTAAACTCTACGTAAGGGATAATCCCAGTCATTGGGATAAATGTTTGCCCGAGTTCAGCTTTTGTCTCAATATAACGCCAACCAAAACTGGACTCTCCCCTTTTGAAATTGTATATGCGCGACCTTCTAAATTCCCTAATGAGTTTAAATTTACCAACAAAACCTCCGTTCCCCCCTATGACCTTATCGAACAAAAGACTGTGGAAGACCGCCTGTGGGACTCAGTAAGAAACACTACGTAATCAACAATTAACGACACAAGCTCATGATGCAAAAACACATGCAGACGTCAGCTATAAAATTAAAGATGTTGTGCGGCTGCATTACCCCAAGTCAATAAATAAAGTTCCTAACATTTCGTCCAAATTTATACCATATTACTATGGTGAGTAAAATAATCAAGAAATTTAACGATATAACATATCTCTTGGAATGCACAAAAACCCATCGCACGTTTATGTCGCACGTACGTCGAATGCGAAAGATAACCACTTATCCTGTACCAGAAGAAAGTTAATTCCTTGATCTATGCTTGTCACGCTCTCAGTTCATCGAGAACATCATTCATATTAACGACATTCTAGCAACGCTTTCAAAAATAGATTTAACCTTGGGAATCAACAATAACGAAGAGCACATTTTGTTGCAGGTCTACTGGTTTACCTTTCACATTTATTTATTTCAAAGATAATCTTGAACCACGGTTCGAATCGAAAAGCATAGATTCAAGAAATGAGTTTTTGTGGATAGAGTTAAAAGGAAATGACCAAACACTTCAAGACAAACATTGGCAATTACGCCAGAAGCGTCTACTAGCTAAGCTTAAAGGACCAAATATAGTCTTGTCACCACATGCCATGCTAGACGAATTATGTAAAATACTAATACAATGTCCACACAAAGAGATTGTCATCACCGGACCCAGATGGCAGGGGTGGGCAAAATACTAGTATTTTCAAAATATTGTATTTCCAAATGTATTTCAAATACAAATTGTATTTTGTATTTTGAACATTTTAGCATGTATTTGGTATTTTGTATTTTGACGCCAGTCTCCGCAAAAGTATTTTGTATTTTGTATTTTGGGCTAACCGTCAAAATATATATTGCTCAAAATACATTTTTGATGTGCGCACGCGTACTTTTCACAGGCAGGCGCAGGCTGGCAAATTGCTGTCACTTTCCGCAGCCATTATTTTTCTGCCCCTTTCACGCAATGCTTTCCTTCAGACCAGGCTCACAAAGAGAAAGAGAGCGCTCGTCAATAATTGAATCATGAGTTGAGTTTTAACGGATTAATTATGGCCACGACCGGGGAAAGTCACACTTTAGGAGAAGAATTGGTAATAGACGGGGGGTTGCTCCGAGTCATTTTGGATGGTACGTTCTTCAGTGTCGTGTCAGTAGACAAAGAGAGTCGTGTCACGGCAAAGTGCCAGTTTTGACCGAAAACTTCTTTGTTTTTCATTCATGTACAATTCCTAATGACACAGATGGAGTAGAAAACAAAATTAAGATCCAGTGTCATCAGTACCTGGCTGAAGAAAATCTGGACGTTAAAATTCTCCATCAATACCCAGCGGTCAAAAGTGTTTTCTTAAATTCAACCCGGTCCAATAAATGAACTGTTGTCGTTTCAGTTATTTTTGGGTTGGTGGACAGTTGAGGACTTCCCAAATTCCCAGGTGAGGCATTCTTAGTGCCCCCCCTCCTACTCTAAGTAGATTTAATTCGTGTTCAATAAAGTGGTTAATAGGAATTGACATTGCTGTTATATTCTGATTCCTTATTGGGAGGCTTTTAGTTATCATAGCCAGTACGGTGGTTGGAGCTTCATATTTTTTAGTTGTTAATTGTATTGGTTTTATTGTGGTTGGATTATATTTTTTATCCATTTTAACTGTCTGCACAGTGGTGGCTTGGTTGGCAAAGATCCTTTTAAAATTATGTGCCTTGTTAGATTTTTTACATAGGAATAATACGGAATTCGTCATTTCCTCTTTCAAATTCCAAAGTCTATCGCAATTGTTAGCGTGAGGAACAAAGCTTGTTTCAAGTTTTAGGATCATTTCCGTTATGAAACTTAGTATATAATTATGTGATTGGTGGTTGAACCAGTCGGCCGCTGTGCAATCGTTACTCACTATACTGAGGTTCGTAATGTTGCAATTAGAAGTTCCCTCCGCTTGTTCAACCTCATTAGATGTCCCATATTTTTCATAATCAAAATAATCATAGTTGAATTTGTGTAGGGAAGCAGCTGAATCCATTGCTCTTGTTAAGGGTAGTGTTAGTAGAGTTAGTCCCATCTAGAAAAATGTTAGGTTATTAATCCAAAATATTTCTATTCCTAAAAGTAGTAGGAGATGGAGGTGGAGCTGAAGGGTTATAGTTATTTCCACTATTCCCTCCATTTCCCCGTCCGTAATTCCTAGAATGCCTGGGATTATTGTTACCAGTATTTCTAGAATTGTTGTTCCTATTAAAGGGTCTTTGAGTATAGTCCCTAGCTCCGTTATTCCTAAAGTTCCTATTGCCTCCTCTGCCTCTGCCATTTCTGGCTCCTCTAAATCCTCTGGATCTTCCAGCACCTCTGGAGTTGATTCCCCCGGTTCTATTACCCTCTATTCTTATGTTACTGTTGTTAAATGCTGGATTGAATGGGACCTCATTATTTAAATTGGGATATAACCTGGGTGTTCTAAAATCGAAGTTAGGTGGAACTAACTGAGGTACTGTATTTTTCTTCTTATTAAATTCCTTTTCGATTTCATCATAATCTTTTAATGTACCACTAGATGTAGTTTCCAGAGCTCCTTCTAAATAGGTTCGCTCTAGTTCCCTTACAATAGGGGATATCCGAACTTGAGGTTCTAAACCCTCATTATTTCTCCATCTTGGTTCTACGGTTCTGAATGACGACGGTTTAACTTTCCAATCGACAATTTTTATCTGCTTTTTTAGCATATATTCTTTCTTTGCTAGTGTTGCTAATAAAGCGAAATGGTATTCGATTGATTTTTCAATGTCTGCATTGAATCTATTTATTAGTTTAGTCTATATCCACTTATATATAGTTAGATCGAAGAGGTCCAACTGTATTTTGCAGTTCAAATAATCCAGGAACATATCCGATAATTGGAGGCTTTCCCTGTTATTGTTCCGTTGATTGAGTATATACTTGGTAGTAAAATCCCAGTTTTTGTATTTATAACTAGAGGAAATTCTACCCACTGATTTTGTATTAGAAATTGCCTCATATAGGTTGTCGATATAATTTTTTAATTCCATGGTTTGAACTACTAAATTTGTTATGTCGACTTTAATTTCTTCATCCAGGCTAGCCACCTGCGTGTTTGTCAGGCTTTCTGAAACCTTCTTGGAATCTGTAAATAGGTATGTACTAATCGTAGGTTTGTAGCCTTTTTCTATCATGGTTATTATTCTCTCAATTATAGGGTCATTCTCATATAGAAGTGCTTGGTAGAATGTAAATTTGTCATAGGTGGGATCCACAAGTATAGTGTTTTCTTTAAACTTCTCGGACAGGATGTAGGTTCTTGTATTATTTCGGCAATGAATTGCAAAGTTCTGGGTAGACATTAAACCCTCTTGCGTGTATTTGAATGTATTGGTGAGGAAGGCCTCATTGAATTTACTGTTACTCACCAGTGCAAAATGAGATTTTGTGTTGTTATCGTTGGGTTTCGGGGTGGATCTTTTACTGGTATTTTTCGCCTGCTTGTGAGGTCTGTTTGCCTCAGGTATCGATCCATCTTCTTCCGATTCTGGGTTGAACATGGTTGTCGCCAATGCTGCAGCCATTGTGAACCGCAAGAAATATTTTGAGAACGCAAAGCGTAATTGAGTCGAATTCGATTTTTTATTTGTTCCTTGTACACCAGACGCGTTTCTGGGTAGGACTTAGACAAGACTGCCCGTCATCATTGGTGAATTATCTAGGATTTTACATATTTTAATATCGAATTCTTAGTCAAAGGTTTAACATACCTGATTTATATTTTATAATATATATACGCGTTAGATGCTAGCACTTTAATTTTTGTGCGACTACTGTATTTACTAGAGATTCTATGTTTCTATTTACAGTTGTTTTTAACACGAACTCCGAATCCCGACTCAACTTGACTTCCAAAGTATTTCTGGATGCGGGTTTTTTGTGTGGGGTGTGGCTAAAAGCGGATGTTCTCTTCTCAAAAGTAGGTCAGTCGGACGGAGTAGCGGCGACCATGAGAACGAGTACAGGGTAAGATTTAAATAATCCTATTCATTTGTATGTTGTTTCGCCTATTAAGGGTATTCCTCACAAGCTTGTCTGAAACTTTATACCTTCTGTATGCCAGAATCAAAATGGTTGTTATAATTGCCATACAGACAAGAAGTATTATATCCACGATATCATTCAGTAAGCTTAGATAGTACAGTCCTGTATTACTAATGTCCTGTGCTTTTACTCCATGTATATTTTTAATTAAAGCCATTTCAATTAATAGTGTTGCTGTTTTAGTGTTATGTTTGAAAATGAAGGAGACAATTACCAAAATGACCAGAATTAGAATTCCTGTACCAATTCCCATGAATATTTCCGTCTAGTCCCAATCTGAGGCTAGGTTTACTAAAGGGCTGGTGTAAAATGTATGTTTACCGAACGATTCCTTAAAGGTATCTGGTTTGAATTGGTCCTGGAAAATTTTATCCAGGTTCTGTTTACCATATGGAAGGGTGTTGTTGATTTTTAGAAAAATGTGGGGAACTAGTTGGTCGATTTTAAGTTCTTGATTATTAATACATGCTTTGTGGGTTTCCAATACTTTGTGGGATGTAGCTAGAGAGCAGCCACACGGTATTTTATAATAGGTTGTACCCATATAGTCCAGTGGTTCATTTTTATGTAAAATTATTTCCGAAGAGTTACCACAATGGAGTGTGCTAGGCGTCATTTCTGTGACTATAAATTCGTTTGTTGATATTTGGTGAACTAGGTCCCTATTATTATTTGGGGTACATTCATATTCGCAGTTTTCTATCAGTTGGCTTTGCCATTCTGGTTTCAAAGAACTAATAATACATTTTTGTTTTTCTATATTATTAAAATCCTCGTGGTATGGGAGCCTAACCATATCTTCTCCTGTGTAGTCAAGTGTAAATATTTTATTATATCCTTTGTTAAAGCTCATAAATTTCGGTATGTTTTTTAGTTTGCAGGTATGGGTTTATTTAAGTTTAGAATATGTACCTAATATATCAAAGTAGACTGTGTGTCTCAAAAATCAAAATAACACATGTGCCTTCAAAAATTAAGTAAAAAGGTGTGCCTTACAAAAGCATCAAATGAAACACGCGCCTCATAAAATTAAGTATAATACATACTTTAAAATAATCTAGGAATAGGAATGTGTGCACTAACACAACGAAAAACGAATAGGTTAACGCACTAATAACTTTATTGGCAATTCACAAGATCTAATAATCTTGATGTCAATGTTTCAATAAAAAACTCAATGGCAAACATCAGTCTCTCCTCGACATCATTTTATTCGTCTACAATGTCTACAACTTATAAAACACTCACTACAATCATTTCCTCTGTTGACAAACCATCAAATATCATCTTATTCAACCTCAGCATCAGAGTCGTGCGCAGGAGCACAAGCCTACCATAAACTTCGTCAGCGGCCCATCACACACCTTGCAGGTGCAGGCCACCAAGCAACTCCAGATCTTTTACCAAGTTGGTTACCCCTGGCTGACCTTTGACATAATGTGGCCAACACTCTACGATTCCCTGCAACAACCGAGCGATGGAATCAATTATGAACCTAAGCATGCAAGAACAACAAACAACTGACGTCACACACCGCAGCATTATACCGATGGCTTCGAGAGGGGCTGTCAACCGCTTTAAGCGGGTCAAACCATTCCAATTGGTTTCGCCAGCACACACACCTGCAACCAAGGGAAATGATCAGGCAAAAAATCAAAAAAATCTTAATCAATGCCACTCACGGAACTTCCCAGGTCTCCTTGTCCAACCACTCTGCAGTATACAAAATCCGACGATCCTTCCAAACCTCCGCGGTCACCCGTCCGACCCTACCTGCCACAAAGCCAAACAAAGTTTACAAAATTTAGCAAAAGAATGAAACTTACCTCCCGAGTGGGTAGATCACACGAGCGCGCCAACTGGCAGCATGCAAGCCAGAGTAAAGCTTGTGCCGACATCCGGATAGCGTTGTTGAAGATGAAACGTCCAAACTACCTAACTCGTCCGGCCCAGAATCCACACTTAGCCTCCCAGAATTCGATTGATTTATGTCCATGATAAAAATGGACAGTCTGACCAAGCCTACTCACGAAAAAAAAACAATTAGCAAACAGACAACAACTCCACTTTCGTAAGGAACCCCATTTTCATCTGGCTCTGGCCCTCACATTGATACGCAATTCCCGGAATAAAAATACACCAGCCAACGCACCCCATTCCCGCCAGCAAATTTATTCCATCTACACTACGACTATACGACTACAAAAAAAGAGAGAGAGAGCGCTTCCTCAGCTCACTTTTATTCTTGGCACACACTTCAATCCACATGTTCCGGTACAGGGACACACACGAGCCTGGATCGGGCAGACCGAACTCGAAACCCAGTTTTCTCCAATTGACAAAACCAAACCCCCCGCCTTTAGGAGCTGTATTTTTTGCTCCACTTCGTCTATGGTCAAGTTTCGAATTCGGCACCGCAACTCTTTGACTTCTCCTTGATGACTTCGTCGCAACAAAGAACCTGCTTTCCAGCGTTTGGCCCTTAGTAAATTTACCCAACCAGATTGATCCCCCAAACTGTTTCAAATGTGGGTCACCCAACCTACGCCACGAGCATTCCTTCAAAGCCTGTCAAACGCAAAAAGAACAAAGTTAAAAAAAACGAAGTAAAAAAGGCCGCAGAGGATGCCCCAACTAACGCGTTAACCCAATAAAAACCTAAAACAGATTCTCGGTCAAACAAAAAAAAGAGAGGTTTTATTTTTATACGCACCAGCAAATCCTACACGCACTTTGCCAAAACCCAAGACTTTTCTCACACCCGTAGCCACGACAGACCAGTTCACTCTAGCTCTACCGCTATATGACTACAACGCCACAAAACAAGACATTTAACAACGCTTAGGGCAACTGTTGATGACGAGCAAGAGCGTCTAGGTAACTACGATGATAATGCTTGGAAACCTTCTTCGACATGTTTTAAACAACAAAAGGAGGTACTGGCCTTCAGATTCTATTGACCTGCAGGAATGCTTAGTTAGTAACACTAATGGCACAACATGATTTGAATACTAAACTCACCAACGTGTAACGCCAAAACGCTCCACAAAGTACAGCACACCTGCTGTCAAGGGAGCCCCTAGCCGCACCTGGTGTAAAAACAACATGTGAAAATAGCAACATTAACTAAGATTGCAGGAAAGTCATTCTATAATCTTTCGCCTGCCCAAATGTTTCCCGAACACCACGTCCAATAAAGACAACGTCATCCAGCCTAAACTTCATCACGGCATCATCCACTACACTATTCTGAGCGTCACCAAAAAAGTACCCCAACATAGCCACTCCGTTATCCAGTCCGTCACCTGCATTACAGAATTTGCACCATCACAAATCAATAAAGTCGTTAATAACAAGACTATATTTGGTTACCATCTGATCAAAGTAATCCATAGTCAGGCTCATTTCTAAAAATCCAATGCAAGGAAGAGCTGTTTAAAACCACACGCTTCGAATGGAATTTGAGGAACAAATGAACTAAGTAGAATGACCTACAAAGATTCTAATTTAATTTATTGGCGGCTTGCCCATTTATTTCAATCCCTTAAATAAATACAACCAAATGCCCTTTTGAATATACACCTCAAGCCAGTCACGTTCGGACAACTTACGCTACACATCACTACAAAACTACATTCAATAACCACTCATCAAAAAACAAATCACTTCACTTTGGTCAGCTCGTAGGCCGCCGAAATCCGAAATAAATGACAGTCCAAGGCTGCATGATAAGAGGCCCGATGACCCGCATTTGCAAACCATTTTCGCCTCAACACACAAAAATGCCGGATACGCCATTCCTGTTCAAATATCCTGCCAACCAATAACCGAATATTGAAAACACTCAACCAACAATCATTTCAACATCAACTGACCATCGAGCTTCCGATTCAACACCAGCAAACGAGTCCAAAAAACACACAGGCCCGCCAGCAATCGGAAGACATTCCACAACTTGGGCAAAAAATTGACGTCGCCCTTTCCCCACGGTCACCACTGACCCCACTGGGAACCGCTGAGTCACACCTGATACATTTAGTTGGCTTGTGCTAGGATGAGCTAAGCCAGCCTTGAAACAGTTTTGGAACCAACATTCCGCCATCTGAATCAAAAATCCGACTATTACTAAGAAGGCCAAGAAAGAAATTACAACAATGCAAATCTCAAGCTCACCATGCGGTTTACCCGACAGTACGGTTTTTCAGAATTTCGGCGAGTTACAGGAGCCATGGTAACGTTACTTATTCGCACAAGGGTGAATCATACTCTAATCCTGATTCACTACTATCCCACACCTTGGCTTATTGCCACAGCAAAACGGCAAGTCGAAAATATCCACGTCCCAGTGACACCAATCCCTCGCCCTTTCTCCGGCCAAGTGTTCAGACTTTCACCAACGGCGAATATCGCTTTTCCTCCATTTCTACCCCGGATGGATGTGAGTCTATAAATCCTCACACGAACTACGGCTCCCAACCCGCCTCCGTGAAAGCCAAACCATCCCTGGGTATAAATGGAGAAGCCATTCTGATCACCCAGGTCAAGCCAAAGAGCCGGCAGAAATAGCCCTACTTGAAGACGCCCTACGGAAAGGGTATAAAAGCCCAGGAGAAAGAAGGAGGGGGATCCCTTTTCCATTCACGAGTTCCGTCGGAGGCTATCCCAAAATCAGAGTGAACAATAAGATCCTGGTCCTGACAACCCCCCCGCCGAGACGCGGGACTAGTTAGTTTAGTAGTCGCCCCATTGATTGTCATTATGTCAGATGTGTGCCCCAGGAAAACGATAGTTCAACCTACGACCAAGCGCTGTCAAAGCAAGCGTTAGTGAATAAAGGCGATTTGAGACGATAGATCGTAGACGTGGGTTGATTTGAAGCATCCAACGGTATAGCTAGATCTTCCTTTCTTTGTTGCCCTTGGCAACGACGACACATTATATGACCGTCGATGCGCCGCTTTGGCAACCCATTTCCGCCACAGCACTAGAACAAGCTGAATGTTGACCTCTCGTTCAATTAACCTACACATTCAAAACTCAGTTGAAAAGCTGCAGACATGAAAAGCGCGAAGTAAGCCATAACTTACCACCTGACAGTCCAAAAATTAATCGCTAATTCCTCAGGTATCAATTTTTGAATTAATCCACAATTAACCCCAATCCCTAGTTCCGAATTTCAATGTCATTGACATCCAATTCTGCTTACTTCCAATTACTTGTATTAGGCGAAGGAGATGTAGTTTGCGGAATCATAATCATTAATTAACCATTCTTTGTTGAGGAGCTGGCAATGTTTGTCTAAATCCAAAATTGGTGATTTCGATTATGGCATGCTACAGGCCATTGTGTCGTTCCCGCTCAAGCGCGTAGTTGATGCGCATCTTTCTATATTCATGGATTACCTGAGAGCTAGGGTCGACCTTAATATTCTAATTTTCCTTGTGGACAAATGGTTATTATTTTTTAGTAAGGTCACCCCACAGCAGAAGGTCACTTGAAGTACTAAGGTCAGATGATGTCCTTGATGACAGCTATAATCCCAGAATAAAAATTTCGCCGTGGACTTTACGGACGGCTGAGTAGTAAAGACTAAATGGGACAATCCTGGTGATCGAAAGGTCACCTTGTCATGTAAGTGTCACCTTGCCCGCGAGGAATAACGAGAGCACTGTATGAGTGAAAGTCACCCTCTGAATTAGAACAATAGCATACAAGGCTTAGGTGACGTAACCAGTTGTGAAAACAAGTTTTGTGCAAGGGTCGACCGTATTCTTGACGGTAAGGACCTTGTAAGAAGGCCGTCTGATGTTTGCCGTCGGCTATCCTCACGTACAGTCGCCGCCCTGAGGGTTAACCCCTTTCGATTATGGCAATTCGAGTTAGGGTCCTCCGTTGGTACAAGAAGAATTGTTAGTGAAAGCAATAATAGAAGATATACCGTTCTGGAGAAATTCTCCACTCTCTCACGACACCAGTTCCCTAGCGTGTGATGGTGGGAGGGTTTAGAAAAGGAGACAGAGGAAAATTAAATGAGATGACAATGGAACGTATTCTTACAATTGTAACCGGGCACCTTGTGCATAAGTCCATTAGTTCGTACCACTGGCGGCGGTTTAACTTACCCCTTCTCCTTACAAGGCGGTTCACCCACTCTGAACCCAAGATTTATAACGCATGACCTGCGATTATTAGTACAAGGTTCCACAGCCACCGTAGCCGATGCCGTCTGATTAATTACGATATCTCGGGGCGTCCGTTTCCTTCGCACAAGAACAATAGAATCTGTTGCACAACCAAACCCATCCAGACTGTCGCTTGTCACAGAAGATTCACTAGAGGAGCCCAATTCCTGGAAGGGCGAAAGCGGCGGACTCCAGAAAACGGTGACCAGTCGTTTCTTCCGAACAGCGCCATCGGCCCGACACATCCGAACGGGATCACCAGTACTAACTCTAGCTCCAGCCAGGTTACAGCTATCTGGTCCGGGCCCTGTCGTTCCCTTCGGTTCAGGCACAGTACAGTGCAGCCCAGGTCGGTGGGCACCAATTCCTTTGGATTAACCCCGCTTTTGGTCAAATAATCCATGTCCAAATTCAATTCAACCACCTCCGGCTCAACTTTTACCGTCAAAACTGTCCAAGGCAAGGATTCCGCAGCCATTTCATAGTTAGCAAATTTAGAAAAATCTGGACAAGAAACCTCCGTAGAGCCCTTTCAAGCCAGAATGAGGAACACTCAGAGGCATTCCCCCAATCCAAAGAAATTAAAATTGACCCAAGAATTCGGTAGAAAATCAACGTACTACTACTAGGCACATATGTGCGTTGCCAATATTCCCGGCCCACGCTTACGCACTCTGCCCAGAAGCTAAATCCAACAGAATGAACTAAAAGTTAATTTTACCCCTGCATCGACACGACAAAAAAACAAATTTATCCGCCCCGACCCACATATTGTCCATTGCCCGCCAATCCATTCCATACATTTCAACACACACAACTCCGAATTCAAGGCCATGCCTAATTTTACAGACACACCCTACCCCATCAAATTTAGTGCACAGGGAACCCCGTCCACGACCTCAACACAGACATTACTGGGCTTCCGACTACACTTAATTCTGGGTTGGGCAACACAGATTAACCACGCACAGTGCACTCGCAGGATCAGCTCCACTCAATTCACTTTCTTCAAACAAAACAAGAAACCTTCACTAGCTGTAACTTACTTACTAACTTAACAAAATACGGTTACCCTCAGTTTCTTTTCCTTGGTAAATTGTTGTCCATTCTTCGTGCTGCTTGTCACTTTCGGCTTACGTAAAGGGACAGGAGGTGTGACCTTTAGTGAGTGGACAAGATTTGGACGAATTGACCGGGAGCAGACTGCTGTTAGCAAATTTGGGACTGAAGAGAAGTATAAACTTTTAAATTTTTCTGTTAATTTCTTGTTAGTTTATTTGTTAAAAGATATGATATCCGAATTTGCTCTTCCTGTTCCTGCAATTAATGCGGTCCATCCGTCCACAACTCGAACAATACGTTTTAACACGTTTCGTAGACATTGAATTACGGGCAGATTCCAATTTGCGGAGACAGACACACTAGAGCCGGGAGGAAGGCACTGGGAATATTCTCGGGATTATTCCCCAAAAATAAACAGACGTGGGCAAAATACTCTATTCTCAAAATACAAAATACAAATAATTTCCGAGCTGGACCAAAATACAATTACAAAATACTAATACCCAAGAATCTAGCAAAACACAAAATACTTTGAAATTGGGCACTGCCGTCAAAATACAAAATACTGTACAGGGTGGGACAAAAAGATCGACCCCCCTTGGCATTTTTGGTGCGTGTTCAGTTCAAACTGGAAATTTTAAAGTTCCCGCTGCCCAATTCCGATTATTTTTTACCAGAATGAAGCTAGTGCAATTGTCTTCAGGATTCACCTATAGACTTAATACTGTGGTTCTATTTTCATAATGTTCTAGGGTCATGAGAACTTGGCGACTTTTGGAAATTGCAAAAAGTACTGCCGGGAAATGGGTCTAGAGAAGGAACACCACTGATACAAAAAATACGGGAAATCCATCAACATGTACTCCATGAACCAGGGAATCGATTAGAAAATGAATGCGAGAGCGATTCGGTATGCCGACTGGAAAATTTCTCAGAATTCCGAATGGTTCCAAAAACTGAAAAAATTGGGGTAATCTGATTTTGCACAAAACGTTACAACTTCAACTAAGGAAACCAAAATGGCTCAAGATTGCCTACAAAAAACTCAATGGACACTTTATGAGTAAAAAAACCGGTAGACCTGACCTTTGTTATAAAATTGTCCACCAATCCGGGTACTTTGCGTCCTGAGACGTTACCCGGGCATTAGTTGACCACGCCCACCCGGAAGTACGAATATTTAATCCGATTTCGCTCTTAAGGCAACTAGTAGATCACCAGGTTCTATGCTAGTGACAAGGAGGCCATCCCACCAAAATCCCGGCAAAATATTCTTCTTAAGACAATTGTGGTTGGGCCGGCCTGAAAGAGACCCGCCGCAGGGCAGGGAATTCTGGAGAAGCTCGCTCTATACTCCTAATTAGTGTTATAAAACACCCAAAGCACGCGGGTGCTTTGAGGGAATAAACCGGGGTTTATTCCCAAAGAAGCTTTACTTTGTTCCCGGGACAGTAGCTTTGAAATTATTAAAAGACAAAAATTTCGGCAAAAGGTCTCCTGACTTCAAGTCGATCAAATTCAAGCGGTTTTTCTCTTTTATTGGGTTTAGTATTTTGTAATTGTATTAATTAAATAGACAAACCGTCTTATATCACATCAGTAATCAGTATAGATTTTGGAGGTTAAAGTTACAATGGTCAGGCTGAAATCAGACATTTACAAACACTTTCGTCAAACACGAGAAGCAGACAAGACAATAGTCACTTGTAAATATTGTGCAACTAAGTACTGTGAGTACTGTCTCTGGTGGATCACTTGATCGGGTTCATGAATAAAAGACGATGCTATCCCTTGGTAACTTAATTCAACTCAATTCTAGGCTTTTATTTGTTGTCAACGGTTTACAAGGAATACTTTTTTTATTGGGGGGAGCTGGGGATCGGAGCGGCGGATGTTCGAAGACTGGGCCTGAACTGAACTGCTTTTCCTTCTTGCTCTACTGCCTTTATAGCTTCTCTTTGGCTCAGGGTATGGGGGTATTTTTAGAACTAACTCCTCTTCTTATCCTAGTTTTGGCATTCGTCCACTTTTCCTGTTTTGGGTCTTCTGCCTAGCTCCATCCCTTATTTGGACGTGCTGTGTTTGGGATCTTTTATTTCAAGCTTAGCGGTGACGATTTTAATTCTGTCAGAGTTCCAACTCTGACA
>JAAXYW010002388.1:0-15600 GCA_036851895.1 Orthonychiurus folsomi
TGGACTGAACAACGACTGGATCAAGTTTTCTAACGACACGAATTGTCACCCTCCTCAACGATAAGTGAACTTTGCAAGTACAATCCCAGTCCTACTCCCATTTTGAGTAGGAAACACTCTGGGCTCTTTTTGCATATTGCAATCTAATCTTTTAAACGACAAACGAGGTCATTATTAGAGCGGCTGCTATGCATAGTATAGCTGCCCTTATTATATATTATAGGTTTTGGAGGAAGTATGTTGTCCTTGTAGTTGTAGTCCGACGCTAGCCTTTTTGTTTTTGGTCAGATTCGCTTGATACTTGGTATGCGAGGTCCTTAAGGCGTGGCTCCGATCGAGTTCGTTGGCCAGCAAGATTGGCCAAGTAGTTGGGTGCGGGAAATTTTGTTGTGCGGGATTCGTATAATTTTTAATTTTGGTATGTGTCGTATTTGTTTTCTTGTCAACTAGAATCAATAGTTGGGAGTTTGTGTGCCATTCGAGGTTTTTGACGTTAGCATACTGTGCTCAATTGAGGTTATCATGTTGTGCAGCGCAGTCTGTCGTGTGAGATTAAATACTAGGCTTTATAAAAATTGTGAATGCGTGAGTAGTCCAGGATGATGTGTGAGATTAGTGTGAATGGTGTCATAGTTCTCAGAAGATTATGGCAAGAAATTTTCTTGAGGTCACAAGTTGGAATGACCTTTGACCTCTGAGTTAGGGCTTTGACTTTAGCTAAAATGGAGGAGAAGCATGACATGTCACATGTCATTGTTTTCCTGAGATTGTGCTGACAATTTATCTTGAGGTCATTAGTTGACCCCACCTTTGACCTTTGCGTTAGGGTATTTAACTTAGCTAGAACGGACGAGGGGGTTTCATGGAGGTTGTGAGGGGAATTTAGTGCAGGGGTTTAGGGGCGATTATGTGAACCTGAAGTACTGGGTATATACATTGTGTGAGGTTAATGTGCATAGTGTAGCAGACGATCTTAGGACCTCTGCATTGCAGAGTTTAATGCAATTTTCAAACTGGTAGCAAATGTCAAATGTTGCATGTTATATTGTAATCTGACGTTTGGCATGACCAGATAAAATTTGGTTTCCATTGTAATTTGGTAATTCGTACAATTTAAATTTTTGAAAACAAGCAAATAGATATCTTATCAAAGGAGAGCCGTTATGCAATTGATAAGGGATGCAGGGCTAGAATCCAACACATTGAATTGTAATTCATAGAATTGTGATTCATTAAAAAAAATTCCGATCGACCCATTCCTGAAGAACGACACGCACGTCAAGCTATCTGCACACTTGAAAGTAATTAAGGATGCTCAAATCAGGAATGCATTATACAACCATACCAGCAATCTAAACTCATTCGACAAATTTTTCATGTAAATTTCTGCATTGCCGAAATTCTTAAGGTGCAGGTAGTAGCTGTTTTCCATAATCCTTTAATTTGGCTCTAAGCTTTCTGCTCTATGTCATTGTCTCCTATCATGTCCGTCTTGCATCTAGCCAAGTAAGCTGAAACTGAGGGGTGCTTGGAAAACTTATGTCCGCAATTATCTAGTGTGGTAAATGTTGTGATTATGGAGAAATCCGCAATAGTCAACTGATTCGCAGCAGAAAATTTTGTCGCCGTTAGCACTTCCTCCAAATAAACCCAATGCGAGTCCGCCACTTTTACCTTCTCCGTAACTACTACTGATACCTCTCCCAAACAGTGTTAGCATTATCTTAAGGAAAGCAAATACATATATGTTATAGTTATTATATTATGATAGATCACTTGCTGAAAATAGCTACAATTACACAATTTACAATATTGTAATGAGTTGTAATAAAACAATAGCTTACGTATGCCTCATTGATTTATGAGGGTGCCCATGTCAAAATGATAATGATATAATGCCGTCCAGTCCAATTCTATAAGTATGATTTGTATGCATTTTTTTCGAGACACAGTTTAAGTTAAAACACTAATTGGATGGACGGATTAAAGAAATAGTAGCCAGTGGAGTACGAAATAGGCGAAACTCTAAGTTTTCGCTACACGTGCAATCAATGTGCACCAGCAACAGAAGAGGGGAGGTTAAGAAGTTGTGTGTGTGCATGTGTGGAGGGAATATGTACGCATTGAATTCTGTGTAGTTTCATTTTTGCAAATTTTGAACTATGAAAGCGAATGAACAGCTGCATACTTCAAGCTTGATTGCATTTTATGTTCCGATTTTATTAATTCGTGTTTATTTTCGCGAATTTGAATTTGTAATTCACTTTCTGGCTGCTGCCATCAGGTGTTTGAAAATATCCGCACCGTCCTGATTAAGTTCCTTGTATTTTTTAATTTCCTTCTTGCATTTCTCCAAGTAGGATTGAACTGCATCGAATTTGGACAAGTCATGTCCGCATGCTTCCACTGATTAAGTTCCTTGTATTTTTTAATTTCCTTCTTACATTTCTGCAAGTAGGATTGAACTGCATCGAATTTGGACAAGTCATGTCCGCATGCTTCCGCAGAGGAAAGTGTGGCGATGACGGAGAAGTCTATCAATCAGCAGACGAAAAAATTATTTTGTCGAAATTGTTCTGTTCTTCACACCTCAATAAATCAATAACTTGTTTTCGGTTAAGTTACCTGCAATTGTGATTTCGTCGCCGGCTGAATATTTATACTTGTCCAAAACATCTTCCAGGAAAGCCAATTGGGTGTCCAAAGCTGCGACTTTCCCAGAATCCAGCGGTTTTTGCTCGAATGCAGTTGGATACTGTTCGAATATTTAAATGTGGTTTTTACAACAGTCAAATTAAATTTCATTCACTTATCTAAATGTAAAAATAACTTAAGTTACTTACGTAGGCTTCGGCAAAAGCCTTGTAAAGTGCACCCATGTCAAATTGAAGCATTTGATCAACCAATGCCCTCTGTTTAGCTGGTCTCGGATAAAATGAATCATTCTTGGAGTACGCATTTGCAAGATACTGCAAAATGGCCCGACTTTCCGATAAATGGAACCCATTATCGTCAATTGCAGGCACGGCGTGTCTGGGATTAATCTACAAAATATATTGATTTAAATCCATAATTCAATCGTACCTTCGTACCATTAAGTGCACCGTTACCTTCAAAAAGTCCGGCTTGTTTTGTTCTCCAGCCATTAAATTGACCTCCTTCAGATTTAGTGGGACACCCAAAGCGTTTGCAGCCATCTGTACTGCACGACATGGTGCACTCAAACCAAAATAATAAAAATCAATTGTCATTTTCAAAATGCGCGACTGAACAACGACGGAATCAAGTTTTCTAACGACACGAATTGTCACCCTCCTCAACGATAAGTGAACTTTGTAATTACAATCCCAGTGCTACACCCCATTTTGAGTAGGAAACACTTTGGGCTCTTTTGCATATTGCAATCTAATCTTTTCAACGACAAACGAGGTTATCATTGACTATTTTCAAATTGGAAGCAAATGTGAAGTGCTGCATGTTATATTGTTATCTGACGATTGGCATGACTCGATAAACTTAGGATTCCATTGCAATTTGGTAATTCGTACAATTTTAATTATGCCATTGTTATTCGAAACCCAGAAAATTAGATGTCTTGTCAAACAAGAGCCGTTATGCAACTGATAAGGAATGCAAGGGAAACACAACAACGCAACACATTGTAATTCATAGAATTGTGATTCATTAAAAAATTCCGATCGACCCTTTACTGGAGAACGACGCACGCCACACTTGAAATTAATTAAGGGTGCTCAAATCATGAATGCATTATACAACCATTACATTACATAATCGTAGCCGAGGTTTTTTGTAATAAATTTATTTGCCGTTATACTAGCAATCTAAACTCTTTCGACAAAGTTTCAGTTTGATATCCTTTTTTGCCAAATTTACACCCTTAAGATGTAGGGGTTGTAGCTGTTTTCCACAATCTTTTAATTTGAACATAAGCCTTCTGCTCTATGTCATTGTATCCCTTTATGTCCGTCTTGCATCTAGCCATGTAAGCTGAAACCGAAGGGTACTTGGAAAATTTATGTCCGCAAGCATCCAGTGTGGTAAGTGTTGTGATAATGGAGAAATCCGCAATAGTCAACTGATTCGCAGCAGAAAATTTTGTCTCCGTCAACACTTCCTCCAAATAAACCAAATGCGAGTCCACCACTTTCACCTTCTCCGGAACTACCGGTCCAGCCCCAAACAATGTTGGTACCTTAAGGAAAGCAAATACATATTAAGTTATTAAGATAAAATTACTTGTTGAAAATTGCTACAATTACTTACACAATTTACAATAGTATAATGAGTTGTAATAAAACAATAGCTTACGTATGCCTCTGTCATTGATTTATTGAGGGCGCCCATGTCAAAAAGGAGCATTTGATCCACCACTGCCCTTTGCTTGGGTTGTTTTGGGTAAAGGGAATCATTTTTGGAGTATGCATTTGCAAAATATTGCATGATCGCACGACTCTCACCCAGAACGAATCCATTGTCAACAATTGTGGGAAGGGTGTGGCGTGGGTTAATCTTTTAGAACACATTGTGAGAATATAAGTCAGGTCAGAATTTAACTTTAAGATAACCAAATACCAAATGACTATTTACCTTGATAAAATCTGGTCCGAGTTGCTCCTTCTTGAAGAGATCGATGGTTTTCAATTCAAACTTAATTCCATAAGCTGCGCCTGCAAGAAGTACAGCTCTGCATGGAGGGGACCCGGGAAACTGATAAAGGTCAATTGACATTTTGAAGTAAGTGATTCAAGGATTTTGCTTAGAATATATTTGTAAAATCACGAGTCTCTCGACTCTGGACAGGTTGGTTGTTGAATTGACGGACTGGACGCTTGATGTCAACTACTTAAATAGATTGCAAAATGAGAATGAATTGATAAGCGGATAAAATTCAACACTGTTTTACTCTCACTAGGTGTAAAGTTCTCAGGTATACAGGAGGGGCCATGAGGCCATGACACGCTTATATTTGACATTCGAGTATTCCGTGAGTATGAGGGTTGTAACAACTGAATTACAATGTGTATTGACACGCCAGCGGCCTGCAAGAACAAAAGTATTATTGCATAAAATTCACGTTTGTATTCCAACGTATTTTAAATATGTTTTAACAAGCCACAATATCTTTTAAAATTATGTGTAATGCAATTACACCCGTGAATCCAGTCCACAAAGTTCATAAATGAATGACTATCATATAACAACATCACAACCAGCCAAAATGCAGAAAAAAACTGATTAAAAGTGCTCTGTTAAACAGTAGTCAAAATATCAAACCAAATATCGTTTTAAGAACGTTACACTCTCACTCCCAGATTAGGAATCGAGTATTCCGTGAGTATGAGGGTTGTAACAACTGAATTACAATGTGTATTGACACGCCAGCGGCCTGCAAGAACAAAAGTATTATTGCATAAAATTCACATTTGTATTCCAACGTATTTTAAATATGTTTTAACAAGCTACAATATCTTTTAAAATTACGTGTAATGCAATTACACCCGTGAATCCAGTCCACAAAGTTCATAAATGAATGACTATCATATAACAACATCACAACCAGCCACAATTCAGAAAAAAAAACTGATTAAAAGTGCTCTGCTAAACAGTAGTCAAAATATCAAACCAAATATCGTTTTAAGAACGTTACACTCTCACTCCCAGATTAGGAGCACTTTAGCCTGGCAAAAAACTGACAACTAAAACTTTGTGAGATCAAGTTCAAGGAGTTTTATGCATGCTCGAAGGTTGCAACGGCCATGCATTGACACTCGCAAGCAAAACGTCTGTCAAACGCAAACGGAAGAACTTGTCTAAAGCAGTTCTTCGGCTTCTTTTAATTAACGTAAGCTTGAAATGCAACATAAATCCAAAACAGTTGTGGTTTTGTCGTGGCCGGACATGTTACAAGGCTTATTAGCTCACGCTTGTTGACTATTTTGTACCTTCAAATTAATCATTACTTGAAATAAATGTTAAGTAATTCCAATAACTTGCCTTATTTAGCCCAGTATGCCAACAAGGCCATCTTGGAATATATTAATTATTAAGTGAAAATTACCAATTTCTTATTTAACATCATTTTGTTTGAAAATCATGGAATTCCATTCCAAGAAGCATGTGCCAAGTCCACAACCAATTGCAAATTTACTGTCAAAAATGTTTTTCTATTGGACCATACCAATCCTCAGGCAAGGTCGCAGTGGCGGACTCAAAATTGATGATTTATACAACAATTTGGAGGAGGACGCTGCAGAACCATTGGGGGATCGACTAGAATTGTAAGCTAGAACCACAATTTTTAATTGCGTTATATTTAGGTAATTATATTTTCTACTTTGAGCGCAGTGAATGGAGTAAAATTAACTCAAGCTGTAAAGTCCATGGAGATAAAAATTTTAAAGAAAAAAGGCGAATGCCTCTACTTTTACGAGCAGTGGCGACGATACATTGGCGACACTATATAATTTATGCAGCTCTAAATTTGATTGATGAGACAGTATTAAGGTAATACTTGACCCTTTCATTAAATTCAAAATTTCACGATCGTTTCAACTATTCAACTGTTCCTAGAATTTCACAACCAATTTTCCTACGGTTATTCATCAAATCCTTCATTGACCCAGCCATGACCCGCCAAGAACAATACACTTACGGAATTTTGATTTGTGTGACATCTTTACTTCACGTCTTTGTACTTCACTGCTGTCACTTTGCTATACTTCACATTGGAATGAAATGTGAATTGGGTTTGAGGTCTCTCTTGTACAGAAAGGTAATGCGGATGCGGATCACGAATCTTTCACTGTTATTCCCGTACTAAAGCAATTTCACTTGTTTGACAAAATTGTATTCTCATTCTCTCTAGGTTCTTCGTCTCTCAAATTCAAGTCAAAGAAAAACTACGATTGGACAAATATCTAATATTATTGCGACAGACACCAATCGTATGGCTGCAGTCATTCTTCATTTTCCCGACGCAATAAGTGCACCCATCCAAATTCTCGCATTTACTTACTTCCTGTGGGAAGAATTTGGTAGCATCTGCGTTTGCTGGAGTTGGATTTATTTGCGTTCTTTGCGCTCTTCAATGTAAGTCCAAGACGTACAAGCACATGTCAAACCTGACCACTTCGTCAATTTTAAAATCAAGTGTTATGCACATAAATAGATTTGACGGGGAAATATTCCTTCAAATTTCGACGTACACTTTCAACCAGAACAGATGAACGGGCACGTGTAATGCAAGAGATTATTACAGCAATCAGAGTGATCAAAATATACGCTTGGGAACGGCCATTCGCTGCAATGGTGGATCGACTTCGGAAGTAAGATTAACAGAATTTGGTACAATATTGTATAGTTTTAGGGCACGTGTAATGCAAGAAATTATTACAGCAATCAGAGTGATCAAAATATACGCTTGGGAACGGCCATTCGCTGCAATGGTGGATCGACTTCGGAAGTAAGATTAACAGAATTTGGTACAATATAGTTTTTAAAACGAGACTTCATCCTACAGGCATGAAATAGATGCTTTGAAACGAAGGTCCTACTTGCGAGCATCCTTCCGTGGGATTTTTCATTTGTCTAGTACTTTGAGTTTTCTCAATTCTGGTAGCTTACGTTCTTTTCGGAAATGTTCTTGTAGCGGATAAAGTATTCTTTGCGGTCGCTATTTGTAAAGCCATGATGATTACCATGGTTTTAATACTTCCTTTGATGATTGCCGAGTATGAGGAACTACTAGTTGGTACTAAAAGAATTGAGGTAGGCAATTCAACACTGTGCCTTAATTTAAAGCAACAATCGCGCTATATCCCACAATTTAATACACCTTGAGATAATTTTTCCATGATTACCATTGTAGACGTTTCTAGATTTAGAACTCCCCTCGAATCCTACTTCTGAGGAAATTAGCGTATCTGAGAAATGTGAACCATCACTGGAAGCTGGCAAGCTTTGTTCAAGGTCAACCTTAAACCACACAATAAAACATGACAAAATTGTCAATATTGTAACAATAATGCTTTGAAAATAGTTGGACCAATGAAACTCCTACCCTGCAAAACGTTAACTTTTCATTCCGAGGAAACAAACTTGTGATGGTCATCGGGTCCGTAGGAGCGGGAAAGGTAATTGCAAAGCATCGTATTTAGTCACTACTGGAAATTACTTATCATATAAATCCACAACACTCCAGACCGCGCTGCTGAACGCTATCTTGAAAGAAATACCAAAATTGTCAGGCAGCTGTCATATACAAGGGAAAATTTCATACTCATCTCAAGAAACCTGGATATTCTCGGGTAGTATTAGGCAAAACATATTGTTTGGGGAACCCTACGAGGAATCACGATATAACGAAGTCATTCGGGCTTGTTGTCTTCTTGATGATTTGAAGCAATGGTCAAACGGAGACTTAACAGTTGTCGGCGAGTTGTAGGTGTTCTTCTTAGTGGAGGTCAGAAGACAAGAGTTGGCCTTGCACGAGCAATGTATCGACAGACCGATATTGATCTTCTGGACGATCCATTAAGTGCCGTCGATACCAATGTAAGCAGGAAAATTATGGAAGACTGCATTTTGGGCTATCTGAGTGAGAGTCTGAGGATTCTTGTCACGCACCAACTTCAGTATTTGTCATTTGCAGATGAAATTTTGATTATACACAAGGTTTGCCGACTCAGTTATTTCTCTCAACTCACAAATTTAAACCAAACAAATTTATCATAGGGTTAAATAATTGCCAATGGATCATATGCCGAACTTCTTGAGCAGAAAATTGATTACATGGGTCTGATCACCGATATAACCAATGAAGACACTCTGCAGAATGGGAAAAAACGGAACAAAAATGTATTTCCCAACAGACAAGCACTTATTATTGCCCGTCAATTTAAGACTAATTCTGACGCCTTTTAATACTAGAATGTCGAAAATTTGATAAAACAAAATGACAGCAAAAATGATGCGGAGCGGACGGAAGAAGGTTTCATTCCTCTCAAACTTTATTGGGATTATTTCCGCTCCGGAAATTCAAAATGGGGGATTATTTTGGTGTTGGCTGCAATTCCATTTGTTCAAGCACTCGTGAGCTCCAGTTTATATTGGCTGGCCAAATGGTAAGTACCTCCCCTTGAAAACTTATGGCGTAACTTTGCCAAGATTTATTCTATTTTAATTACTTGTACTAGGACAAATCAAATGTCTGTCGAAGTAGGGGTTGATGCTTTGGAGAATGGAACTCTCAAAATTCCGGAGGGGTCGTACAATGATCAAGCATTTTATTTGACAGTTTACATTTTACTCATCCTTGCGAACGCATTTGGGATTCTTGCTGTTACAATTGGATTCTTTACGTATTTGCTCAGCGTCGGTATTAATGTACATAATCGCATGTTCTAGAGTATTATCCGTGCCCCTATTGAATTCTTTGATCAACAACCTTCAGGTGTGGCTTGCAGTTATTATTACTCAATTAGTTTTGCATCTTTGGACAATTGTGGAGTATTTCTAAATGTTGAATGATTTTAGGTCGAATCATGAACAGATTCTCTAAGGACCTCAATGCAATCCACGAATTACTTCTATTAACAGCTTATGACACCATCTACATCCTTTTTGCAGCCGCTGCCCTACTTATAATCGTTACTTTGACAAATGTGTATATGGTCATCCCTACTCTAGCAATGATATTTGCTTTTACTAGGCTCAGATCATTCTTTGTTCAAACTTCAAGATCAGTGAAGCGGATTGAATCCGCGGGTACCTTAAAATCCAAAATTTATTATTAGAAAAATGTATTCATCCAATTCAATTTTAGCCAGAAGTCCACTGTTCATTTGCTTAACCGAAACATTCCAAGGGCTGACTACAATCCGGGCATTCAAGAGACAGGAGATTTTAATCAAACAATTTGATGCGTACCAGGTTAGGTGATTGCATTCTAACTATTAATGACACAAGAAATATGCGGTTCACATTCTGAACAGGATATCCACACCTCAGCATTCTACTTGCAATTGTGCATCACTAGATGGTTTGCCATTTGGATGGAGTTCTCCTGTGTTTTGTACATGACCTTCTCAGTTTTTGGGTTTCTATTTCTTTCCACATGTGAGTAACGTTATGAATTTGTGTATTTCAAAATATAACTAACTCGAAAATAAATTATTCTATAAAAATTAGCATTTCTTGGAGGAAATGTCGGATTGGCGCTATCCTCCATCCTGATCTTGCACGGTGAGTTGCAATGGTTGGCCAACTCAAGGAGATATTCAGTTCCATTCCGTATCCCTTACCTACGACGGTCAGTCCAAAGTGCTATCCAATTTGACGTTTGAGATCAAAAGTAAAGAAAAAATTGGAGTTATTGGCCGAACGGGAGCAGGGAAAAGCTCAATTGATAACGTTATGAATTTGTGTATTTCAAAATATAACTAACTCGAAAATAAAATATTCTATAAAAATTAGCATTTCTTGGAGGAAATGTCGGATTGGCGCTATCCTCCATCCTGATCTTGCACGGTGAGTTGCAATGGGGTATGCGACAATCGGCTGAAACCGAAAATATGTTGACTTATGTGGAAAGGATTCTCAAATATGCTCCAATTCCACCGGAAGCACCTTTGGAGACAAAACCGGGTTAGACTCAGTCCTCACTTACGCAAGAGGATTTAATTTTTCTACCTTTTTTTAACAATTAGAATTAAACCTTGCGAAAGATTGGCCAACCCTTCAATTCCGTATCCCTTACCTACGACGGTCAGTCCAAAGTGCTATCCAATTTGACGTTTGAGATCAAAAGTAAAGAAAAAATTGGAGTTATTGGCCGAACGGGAGCAGGGAAAAGCTCAATTGATTGCTGACTTGTTCAGAATGACTGAATCGGAGGGAGACATACTAATTGATGGGATTAGAATCAAGGACATTGGACTTCATGATCTGAGGAAATCCATGTCGATCATTCCACAGGATCCAGTTTTATTCTCAGGGACAGTGAGATATAATCTGGACCCGTTGACATTTACGATGATTCCGAATTATGGCAAGCCCTGGATGAGGTTTGCCGAACTTCCAATTGTTTAAATTTTTAGTTGAAACACGAGTTTCAAGGGCCCTTAATTTTTGTAGGTTGAAATGAAGGGAGCTATTCCAGCATTGGACTTTGTGGTTGCAGTGGGTGGAAATAATTTCAGTGTTGGTCAGAAGCAATTAATGTGTTTAGCTCGGGCACTACTGCGAAGGAATTTGATAATTGTAATGGACGAAGCTACGGCCAATGTGGATCCACAGTAAAGATTTCTGATGCTCCTATTAACTTTAATATTTAACATTGCACATTAATACTTGTTTTTTTGAATTCCAGCACTGACCAGTTAATACAACGAACAATAAGAAAAACGTTCGCGCATTGTACAATAATTACAATTGCTCATCGACTAGATACTGTGATGGATTGTGATGAAATCCTTGTGCTGGACAGTGGGAAAATTGTGGTAAGGTTACATAATAATTATGGAGTGAAAAAGTAATGTATTTGGACATTGAACGTTTCGACTTGTTTTTCTTAGGAATACGGGAGCCTTTCCGTCCTTTTAAGCACACGCGGTGGGTATTTGCACACATTACTCGGACAAAATGAAGGTTCAGTTGAGGAAAACGACTTGGTAATTAAATGGCGGAATTATGGGGGCCCAGTAACAGTAGGACGACGTGCTAAGAGTGACAATATTTAGCAGCAAGTCCGTCTTGTTGACTGCAAGAAATTTACTTTGCTAAGAAAAATAGGCAAAATTTCATACATCATTTATTAATAATTACAATGGTTTGACGTAATGGCCATTTTACACAAGTATTCATTGAATTCACTTTAAAATGAAAATTATCAGTTTCCAAATTGTATCTCAGTGTCAATATCAAAGTCTCTGCCACTGCCACCAAAAACATTCGAGTCCTATGCGCCATTTTATCCCTCCCAGCTGGTTGTACAAATACCAAAAACATCCATCTGATCAAAACAAAATTACAGATATGACTACTATTACAGTGGTTTCTCACAATGCCCACCTCTTCATTGAATTCATTTAATTTTTAAGGTACTACATTATAATTACAATCATTAGCCTTGCATTTCAGTATCAATGACAAGCTCCTGCTGCCGTCGACAACAGAAAAACGCCTTCAATTTCCTGTGTACCATTCTATCCCTCCCCGTCGGTTTTACAAAAACTAAAAGCATCCATCCAATCAAAACAACCCCAAACATCCACCACACATTTATATAATAAGGATACGCATCACTCGCAGAGTACCCTGAATTAATGATACTCCCAAAAATCGCCGTAAATATTAAACCTCCACCCACACCAGCAATAGACCAAGCCGTTAATATAATCCCATGGCATGCCCCAATATTAGACGGTCCAAAAATATCCGTTAAAAATGCAGGAATCACACCAAATCCTGCTCCATAGCAAGCAGTCAGAACCCACATTGTCATTAAGAATGCCCAATAGGTTTGTGTGGTTGTAATCGTGGAGAATGACGCCAAAATAATCAATTGAGTAGTCAACATGAACACAAAGCAATTCTTCCGACCCACGTAGTCCGAAAAAACGGAAAAAATTATCCGTCCCCCCAAATTAAATCCACCATTAATGGATACAGCCGTTGCAGCCTCATCTGGATCCTTTTGAAAAATATCCGTTATCATGTTGGAAAAACGAGAGATTACGACGAGACCAAATATAGCATTAGCAAATAACATTATGTACATGAGTCCGAATTCCTTTGAAGTAATGGATTCAATTAGAGTCAGTTTCCGTTGGGTCGGTGTTCCGTCTGACATTGATAGGGTCTTCATTGGACTCTCTGCAACATCCGTACGGATCCCATTCACGACAAAATTAGGTGGTGGAATTCGAAGGACCAAGGCTGACAAAGTCATGAGTGTAAAGAAACTTGAACCAAGGATAACAAATGTCAATGGAAGTCCAACAGAGTGGATGAGTGGAATTTGCAATTTGGCAATGACGATGGATCCTGCTCCAAATCCGCAAACGGCGAAACCAGATGCCATTCCTCGTCGATCTGGAAACCACTTCTGAATTGCGGAGACAGGAGAAATGTAGCAGAGTCCAAAACCAAATCCAGCAAAAATCCCATAGCCCAAAAAGACCAACCAAATGATTTTCAAGTGCAAGGCCAAGGCCGTGACTAGATTTCCAAGGAATAAACAGGTGGTGCCCAGCAGACATGCATTTCGAGGTCCATTTCTCTCCAGCCATGGGCCCATGATGGCGGCGGATGTACCAAAAAACCCGACTGTAATGTAAAATGTGATGGGGGCAATGTTTCTGTTTTCTCCGTAGATGAGGTTGTCAATTGGTTTGTTGAAAACACTCCAAGCGTAGAGGGAGCCACAACAGAATTGGATCATGATTGCCGCTGGAAGGGAGTACCATCGATTGAAGGGAACGCCTGGAAGAAGGGTTTCTTCTCGTTTGATTTGAGCATCACTCCTTTGATATCCGGTTCCACTGTAAGAAAAATTAAAAGAGTGTTGTATTAAATTTGAATTCAAACTAAGGCATGGGAAATGGGATTGTGTTGCGGATTGTTCTATGCGAATTACCTGTAATGATTTTGAATTATCCGCATTATTGGATTCGAGGAAATCCGTGGTGGAGATGCTTCCTCTTTGTCACGAAAACTCGTGCTCTCTGTAACGCATTTTAATGAGAGCATAAATGTTTTGCATTATTTGCTTTTGCTAAGGAATTATTACTTATTAATTTTCATTAGTACGCGACGCGTGTACAGCTAGCGGATGGGAAGTTTGGAAAGGCAAGTTTTATAAATAGGATAATGTCGGCGCCCCAGTCATAACGCAGTCATTTATTAGCGATTTAACGCTTTTGAGAGGAAATGGCAGGGTCATTTCTGCCTGACAACTTTGAGTGAATCCTTTGCAAATCATGTAGTTGGAGTTTGAACTTGAACCCTATCCAGGAAATCCTTTGAAAGATAAGTCGGCATTCGGCACACTTTGAATATTTCTTACTGTGCATGTGCCCAAGTTCAAAGTCATACCGACAGGGTCAAAATTAAAAGACACATTTGCGTTGGAAAACATTCTTTATTCTTTGGGGTATTGGGCCGTTCAAATCAGCAAGCAGATCAGCGAATTATACAGATATATGTAAATAGCCAGTATCGGTAGTATCGGCAGACAACTAGTATAAGAAAAAAGATTAGCTCAATACTTCTGACTACATAAAAACATTCCGCGTTATGCGACTGCGGTTCATCAGAATTTTATTGTACTACTTTCCTTTTGTCGGACTTTTCAACCAGTAAAGACTAATCAACTGATTTTATTGGTTACAAGAATTCGTTCATTGAGTTTGTATTAAAAATTTGCCGTATGCCTTAGAATCGAATTTGCTTATAAATTCGAAACGGTCCAACATCACTTTTCTCATTTCAGTTTATTTGATTGAGTAGACATTAACTACAAGAATTATAATAATGGCTTCATACACAAAATCGGCGAGTTAATGAATTTTAACTTTTGAGCACCCCTTGCATCTTGTAGCAAAAATTATATTTTTTAGAAATGACTCCGAGATTGAATGTGCGTAGAAACATTTTTTTTAAAAATTGCATTGTGTTTTTTCTTGAACACTTTGGCCCTGCGCTGCGCTGGCTGGCCGAGTTCTGGCTTGGCTGGCTGCATTCACTCACGCGTAAATTAAGTTACGCATTGCACTGGTTGCTCGAATGCCAGAAGAAGAGAAAATAATGCCATTAAAATTACATTAATCAGTCTATGCATGCGTGGAAAGGAAACCCATGCATAGTTAATTAGTAATTCACACATATTTTAATAATTCACACATATTTGAATTCATCTTACCGTTTTGGTTGAGCGTCATTTCAGACTACTGTTTCACCGATTTATTTATTCTGATGGATAAATGTCCTGTTCCTCAAGGAAGACCAGGCAAATGTGCTAAAACAACAGCAGTATCACCAAATATCACTATAACACATGCGTAGTATAAATTTCCTTTGTGGAGGCTAGTAACTTTCTAAATCACAGTATATCTATACTTTCAATAATACAAAAATCAGTATTCGCGAGAGCGTCTTAATTTATGCACGCTCGAGCCACGCACAGGTTAGCACACACCGCGTTGGCGGACGGCAGAACACACTCACTCAATTTGCAGTCTGCTAGTCTTGTTAATAATCGCTTGCATTAATTAGAAATCGGCCGGCTATTCAATTGCTTTGGTGAAGGATAGAGATTGTAAATCAGTTAGTAATGATGTATGGGTGTATGAAATATGTGGGTTAAAAGCATTCTTCGCAATCAACTTAACCTCCCACAAAAAGATGGAATGGAAATGATGGAAGGCTGTGCTCCGAATTAAGACGCAAAGTGATGTATGTAAACGCAAAAATAAATAGGGCAGTATGTATAGTGCATGTAATGCAATAGTGCCTGCCTGAACTTGTTGTAATGGGGTACAACCTACATATGACTGTGGTTAAGGGATTCTCCTGGACTGG
>JAAXYW010002389.1:0-15588 GCA_036851895.1 Orthonychiurus folsomi
GCAGTGCGGAAACCCTCCGAAAACACCACGCCAAATTGGCAAAAGCGGAAAGAAACCGGGAAAAACTCCTTCAAGCCAAATTCAACCGCTACGTGGAGCTGAGTGATCGGGTGAGTACCCCATATTTTCCAAGTAAAGTACTGTTTAGTAGAGTCCTCGCCTCACCTTTGACCTTGGAATGACCTTTTTCAGTTTGAGTCCCTGAATGAAGCGACGAAGCGATTGGTGGAGGAGCGTGCAGTCCTCATCCACCGATCAGAAGAGCGGCGGAAAAAGGCGGGAGAAAAGCGGGAGCTGTACTTGAAAGGGATCAAAATGAAGGCACACGACGAGGAGGCAAAGGCCAAGGAGATTGCATTCATTAATTATCTGGAGGCCCAGAACAAGCGCCATGACCTCATGACCTCTGCACAAGGGGCGGAGGGGAGACTGCAGTTGAGGGAGGAGGAAAGGAAATCCAAATTGGAGGAGCGCGGTGTCAAATTGAATGGAGTCTTGGAGCGCCAGTCCCGACTCCGAACCAACTGGGAGGGGAAACTCAAGGAACTGAAGGAGAAGAGGGAACGGAATGAAGAGCGGATCGCCCGAGAAAAGGAGGAAAGGGCCAAGGAACGTGCGGACTTGGCTCAAGAAAAAGCACGGTGAGTTGCAGAGATATTAGTTGCTTAAATTAAAATATACTTGGAATTAATTTGATTTTGGTGTTTGTTGGGTAGGGATCGGGAGGAGAGGCTGGCCGTGATTCAGGCTGCGAAGCAGGCGGAGAAGGAGGAGCTTCAGAAAAAAATCCAACAGCGACAAGAGGACACGGCCCGAAGGCACGATGAAAATATTGAACAGATCCGACAAAAAGCCATCGAGTTGAGTATCCCCAGGTCATCTGAAGAGAACACACCTCCGACCAGTGTCAGGATTTGCACCTTGTGTCAAGTCACGGTGAGTTGATGCGGAGATTTTGCTTAAGTATTCGTGTTTAGCGATGGGGATGAGTTAGCCGAAGTTGATAATGTTGCGGGTGTTTAATGTATTTTGAATGGGAAATTAGTTTAATTGTTTGGTTTAATGGGAAATTATGAAAAGTTAGAAATGAGTTGTAAAATGAATCTGTTTTTGTTTTCCCCTCATGCGCAGATGCCATCCGAGGTCCAAGAGCTAGCCCACCTCCGCGGCCGAGCCCACCTGGACGCAATGAAGAAGACAGACACAAATTCCAACTCCAGTGCCACGAGCTCCAACTTGGGAGCAGAGAACTTCGGCCTCAAATTCATCACGGACGTTCAAGTGGACAAACTGAAGCCAAGGCGTCACAAATGATCGGAACCGGACCAAAATCCTACAGAAACATGCCAGGAAATTACTACACAAATTGGAGGCGAGTGGTGCGGAATTCGAAGGGACGATTGCGGAGAAGATCCTGGAGGAAAAAGGAAAGGAACTGTCCAAAGTGGGGAAGCAGGTGCAGAAGAACATCAAGGAAATCAGTCGACTCACTGGCCTCTTCTCTGCGGACAAGGGCACTCCTCAAATGGCCAATATGATTGACCGACTCCTCCTTGAGTCCAGGAAATTGGTGGTTCGGGTCAGTCAAGGAACATGCCTTTATAAAGCAGTCATTTTATGTGTATTTATGTATTGTATTCTATAATTATTTTACTTAAATCCAGAATAAGTACATCCAAGAGCGCATGATTGAGTTCGGGGCAGAAGCAGGTGCAGAAGAACATCAAGGAAATCAGTCGACTCACTGGCCTCTTCTCCGCGGACAAGGGCACCCCTCAAATGGCCAATATGATTGACCGACTCCACCTTGAGTCCAGGAAATTGGTGGTTCGGGTCAGTCAAGGAACATGCCTTTATAAAGCAGTCATTTTATGTGTATTTATATATTCTATAATTATTTTACTTAAATGCAGAATAAGTACATCCAAGAGCGCATGATTGAGTTCGGGGCCTTCAGCTGCGTGTCAAAAGTCCTCAGCTGCAAAGCCACTGACCTTCCCGCCAAGTAAGTTTGGATTTGTATGCGTATGGATTTGGTTGGATACTAATGTGTATGGATTATGCTTAGGGTCCAAATGAACGACATGAGGTCCGTCAAGAGTCGAACACTGGAGATCCTCGGGTAAGGAAGGTTAATTAAATGTAATGGCGTGTAGTTAGATGCTAATTGAAGTTGATTTGCAGGTATTTGGTATCCTCCGGCGTCATTGACCGCTTCTCCGTGTACGTGTCTGGGGTCCGTGGTCCCGTGGACTCCACCCCACTCCTGTCCAATCTCCTCCAGATCTCCATTGACCTCATCACATCCGCTGTCTACGCCCTCGAGTTTTGGTGACTCCTTTTACTCCCTCCTATTCAGTGTTAATTAGTTCGGCTAATAATTAATTAATTGTGAATTTCCAGCTGGGACCGATCCAGACAGGACCCCACGCAGCTGCTGGCAACGCTGGAATCCTCGGAATTCGCGGCCACTGTGTCCATGTCCTACAGTCTCCTCCTGCACCAAGGGGCCCCGATCCGTCCCCGCAATTCGGCAGATAACCCGGACAATTCCTCAACCCCAGTGCCCCCTCACCCGGGAGTGGTGACCGGGGCCATTGTGAAGGCGACGCTGTCCCTAATTAATGCCGTGGGCAGAATCGACATAGGAACTCTGCAGGTAATCAGCCAGTCAATTAGTAGATAGTAACATGAATTAATGATATTTTTGTTTGGTGCAGAATCTGCTTGGCTCGGAGTCCATGTCCCTCCAGATCCGACACATCCTGAGTCAGCTCCTCTGGCAGGTGGTCCCCTACCGAAATGAGAATCTCCTCTGGTCCCGCCTCATCACGGAGATGTTCAGCCTCATTGCAAACTTCACTGTCCTTAACAAAGGGAATCAAGTCATCATCCAGTCCGGGCAAACCCCTACGGTTCTCCAGCAACTTTGCAACTTGCCCTCCGAATTCCTCAAGGAAATCAAACTCATGGCCAAATTCCTACCGACCCTCATCGCCTGCTCCTACGGCTGCCCCGAAAATCAAGCCGTCCTCGTCCAGGAGAACATCAGTTTGCATGTCAGTTTGGAGTTTGGACATTTATTCCAAATTTTAATTATTTTTGTAAGTGCTATTAGGTAAATGATCAACTTGTTTCGGTTTCTGTAGTTACTGGAGGGGTTCCTCAAGTCCGAGTACGGGAAACACAATGGAATCATGCGAATCATCATCCAATCCGGCACCTACCAATCCGCGCAGGTGACGACGAATGGAGGGACGAGCGCATGCGCAAACGGAAAGGAAAATGGAAACCCGGGAGTGAGCGGGAAGTCCAATGGGAAAGGGAAGAAGGAGGACCTTCACAAAATTTTGTACGGGGCTGCCGCCAAGCCCAGTAAAATCAAATCCACAAAGAAAGCATCAAAAACAAAAAAAGTTAGTATTTCTGATATTATTAGTATTATGTAGCGGTCAAGACGAGGTGGGGGTCCCGCCAAACAGGGCTGGGCATATTACATTGGAAAGTAATTGCAATTACATATTACAAATTACAAGTCGAGCTAAAATTACAAAATTACAAATTACTACCTGTGTAATAGCAATTACATATTACAAATCACATTTTTTCCCGGGTAATACAAATTACATATTACATTTCCACAAAGTTTTAAACTGTACGCACATATTTGTATGTTGCCAGCCGTCAGAAGCAATGATTTCTTATGGATCAATGTAATTTGTGATTTCGAATGTAATTGGATTACTTTTAGCAAAATTTTTGGAAATTACAAATTACAAGTTACATATTACGCGCCAAGCTGCAATTACAAAATTACAAATTACATATTTATTCCGTGTAATTCCAATTACATATTACATATTACAAAAATGTAATCCGATTACGTAATCCAAATTACTTGTAATCTAATTACTAGTGCCAGCTCCGCTGGCCATTTTTGCATTAGGTGTATAAAACAACCAACACCACTCGCATAAAGTTAAACAAAAAAGATGTAATATCCTTCCTCATCCTCACCACTTCCCACTTAAAAATGCCTTACTACCGTTACCATTCCATCAAATTCCCTCACTCCTCCGAAAAAAAATCACCACTTACAACCTGAATCAAATTCCACCTTGCCGCATTCATCAATTTCCCACCTTAACAAATCCCCCCTGACCGCCTTCACCAAATTCTACTTTACCAACTCCATAAAACCCCGTCTCGCAACCTCCACACCACATCCACAGTTCCACTTCTCCACCTCGGTCAAATCCGTACCTCCCCACCTTCTTGAATTTCCGCTGCACGTCAAATTCGGCCAATGCCAATAACACTGCACCAAATAACACTAAAATGAATTAAATTAAACACAATAGAACTCAGCAATTCCCGCAAATCTTTTACTGAATGCACCGATTCGAAAAATTAACTCTAATAACTCTGCAAGCAGAGATCCAAAAGAGCGGCTGCTACACAATGCACATTAACCCCACACCCCTTCTCCAAGTTCAAGTTTCCTCTTAATTCCTGCACCAAATTATCCTCATACCCTCCACACCACCTACTTCATAAAATCCCCCCTCTCAACATTTTCTTGACCTCACCGCCTTCATCAAACCCCGACCTTAACACCTCCGCCAAAAATAGTATACAATAAAACCCGTCATAATATCATGACAATATCGTGACATACTTAAAGCTAGCATTCAGCGGGGCGTCCGGCCTGTGACCAACGCTTCTCATGCTGCATTGCTCAAGTCAGTCATTACCCCGAGTTCAATAGCATGTTTTGCCATATCGTTGCCAATATCATGTCACATGTCATATGCTTCTCGTCCATTTTAGGTAGTGTAAACATGCATGCACATTGACGCACATATACTCAAGCCGTTGCCATGGATCCCAATGTTACAAACAACTTGCAATTCTGCGCATGCCTTCCACACTGAAACACAATGTAGTAAAATAAAATCTTGAGGGTAATTTCAAATTCTCTACATGTTTCCAGCAATAATTATTAAAGCATGCTGATTCAGAGTAATTTGACTCCATTTCTAACAATTTGTAATGCCTGCAACTGTCCGTGCAGTTCATTTCAAAATTGCATCAATCACTCACACATATAACCTCATGCAGCCTTTCGTTGTCAAGCAAAGGTTAGCTTGTTGTGTAGCCGTACACAACCCAGTGGCATAGCCCTTTCCGTAGTTAAAATTGTCTCTGGAAAAAACCGGAGAAAGAAGCACAAACAGAAATATGCCCATCCGCTTCGTACTAAACCATTTTAAACACCGCTGCATGCTACATTGATTTATAATGTCTTCAACGCCAACCATTTGACCAATCTTGCTGGCCAACGAACTCGACCGGAGCCATGCCCTAAGGACCTCGCATACCAAGTTTCAAGTGAATCTGACCTGAAACAAAAACGCTAGAGCGTGAGCACACCGTACTCTGTGGAAGACCTATCATACGCGTCTGCATAGCATGCAGCCGCTCTAATAATCACCCTTTTAAATCCCCCACCCCACTCACTCCACTTTGCCCCAAAAATCAATAGCACAATGCACGCATTTGCAGTAGCAACGCATCGCACCGCACCGCGCAGCGCCGCGACGCACAGCACAGCACTGTATTCATTAATTTCCGTCCCGTTGGTTACAAAAAAAACCAAACATTCGGCATTTTCCTTTGAATTAAATCGGATTAAAACCCGGTTTTTTGATTAGAACTTTTCTTTTCGACCGAGTTCGGATCTGAAAGTCTCGGACCCGGTGAACGAATTTTCACTGATTCCAACGCCACCTCATTTGTCCAAATCCGTTAAGTGGTTCCGGAGGAGATAGCTCATTTACCCACAATTTGGCCGTGGTTATATATGTGGGGATTTGGATGAGAGAAATTGCATATCCGATCCGATCCGACTTTTGTCGGATGAAAAAGTTTGTCATCCGATCCTATCCGGAATTTGTCGGATTAAAAAACTGGCCATCCGATCCGACGGATGGGCGTACGATGTCGGATCAATCCGATATAAATAATATTGGATATAACACATTATTCGGAAGTTACGGCAAAGGAGGTGTACCATATGCTATAGGAATTAATACATTCGCAACATCTTTCGAATCCGAATATGCAATGCTATTCTCTTGAGCTAAGGTCCAGTACTTCATGCAAGGAATAATATTTTTTTAAAATTGCACTTGACTTCCATTTTCTATTCACTTTTAAACGGTGGGAATAAACGTTAAACGTTTAATTAACATTATTAAAATTAATTTAAGAAAATGAAAATTAATTAAATCAACGTTAAATTTAAACGGTTGCACGGAAGTTCCCTCTGATTGCTGCTTCTTGAATGTCCATTTTAAAAACCACTGCAATTCACACCTGAGCACCTGACTTGATCAGTTTTATTTTCGAACTGAGCGGAGGTCCAGCAGGCGCAGCCTATTCTACTACTACTACTACCCTACTAGATAATTCGAAGGTCTCCAACTGATTCTCCAACTGGTGGCACCTGTGCAGATTTCATCCCAATTTTGTCCGCGGAAAGTATTCCGGGAGAATACGGGACAAGGCTGAGACGAAGCATAAAGTGTGACGAAGTGTAAAGTGCCAAAAAGACGAAATTGCGGACGAAATCCCTTAAAAACTATACGAAGAATAGACGAAGTATAACCAGGGCTTTACAAACGTTACTGACTTCTGACCCGGGGCTAGCATTTCAGGTCTACGCCTGAACTACTTGATAGGAAACAGAAACCAATCCTTGAACTCTGGATATGGATCAGATATATGGATATGGTGTATATAAAGCAAGGATGTTGCATAACTTTTGCACACAGATCTAACCACTCCGTATAAGAAGCTAGGGTGTCTCGTCTTCACAGAGATTTGAACATGCTGAATAGGAAGTATTGTTTCGTCTGCAATCGTAAGGCACCCACGCAACGTCTTTCCTACACAGGTTTTATCAGCACTAACACTGCAAAACTTTTATCAACCTTTATTCCGGATTGGCGCTACATCACAAATGGCGCTACAGGCACAGAAAGCAAGTACTACAAAATAACGATTTCTGTCATGCCTTCAACGTGCCATCTTGTGGCGAATACGCTATACGAATTCACACAATTGTGTATTATGTTTGACAAGGGCTTCCTATGTTGTTTCCAGAAATCACATCTGCAGATGGATACTCTTAAAGTTAGCAAAAGTTCTCGGCTCTTCAGCAGTTGGTTTGGCTCGGGATCCGTACTGATGAGATGAAGGAGTTCGTTTTGACCGAAGTCACCTGAATCCTGCAACTTTACTCCTTTAATAAATTACTAGCTGGCCAGCGGAGCTTGGCCCGCCTCCGGCGGGCAAAAGGCGGTTGTCGTACTTGGTTTAATCCGTCTTTACGATGCAATCTCAAAGACTAAATACAATTACAACAATACCCCCTCACAACCTATAACAAATCCCAGCTCACACCCTTAAACTCTAAAATAAATAAAGTCAAAATTAATTTATGCCACAAAGCGAAATTTAATTTAACAGATTTAATTTAGATAAAAGTTATAATTGTTTGCAGATATGATCTGACGGCCACCTGCACCTCCGTCATCCAATTTTTAAAAGAATTTCAAAAAAATACAAAATTAAAACTTCCAAAAAAATTTCAAGAAAATTTTAAAACTAAAACTTCCAAAAGTTTCAAAAAAATACAAAATTCAAAATTCAAAAAAAGTTTTAAAAAAAAATTCAAATTAAAATTTCAAAAAAAAATTTCAAAAAAAATTCAAAAATTAAATTTCCAAATTTTCAAAAAAAGTACATAATTAAAACTTTCAAAACTTTCAAAAAAATTCAAAATTTAAATTTCCAAACAATTTTCAAAAAAAATTCAAAATAAAAATATACATAAAGTTTTCAAAAAAAATTCAAAATAAAAAATAAAATAGGAATTCCAACACTTTATGGAAGATAACTTTACCAAATTTGCAAGGATCACTTTTTTGTGGGGTAAAACTTTAAGCCCGTTACTCGTACAACTTCGAGTAACAACATGGTAAGCCCTAGTCTCAGATTTTGAAAAGAAACCGTGTAAAGATTTAATATTTGGATCAAACGCAAGCGATTTTAAAATGTTGGTAAGCGTGATGAATTTGAGTCTTTCAGTAAACGTTAAAAGTGCGTTTAGTTTCTAGAAATCGTACAGGTTTATAGTATTAAGTGCCGACCTACAATTCGCCTTCATTTTGTTGTGACCAGCTTTATCTAGATTAGCCCAGTTAGATTTACGATAAAATTTAGAGAGTTTAGGGTGGTGATAAGTAATAAGAAGTCTATTCACGGATTTCTGCAATGGCTTTAATTCTGAAGTACAGCTCCAACCCCAGACTGGAAGAGATATGATGTTATGAACCTCGCTACTGAAAGCAAGTGCACAAAATAACAATTTCTATCATGCCTTCAACATGCCATCTTGTCGCGGATACGCTTTACTAATTCACATAATTGTGTATTATGTTTGACAAGGACTTCCTATGTATTTTCCAGAAATAACATCTGCAGGTGGATACTCTTGTTGCTTAAATAACCTAAGCAAGAATTCTCTGCTCGCCAGCAGTTGGTTTGGCCCGGGATCCGTACTGATGAGATGAAGGAGTTTGTTTGGACCGAGGTCTTCCAGAATCCTGCAACTTTACACCCAAAATATATTCTGGTAAATTTTGTATGGAAGTCATATTGATCCTAAGGACTCCTAGTTAAGTCATCAAGGACAACCAAATCAAGTACGTATATCGTAAATCTTCTATTAGAAGCCGGGGCGTCTATTTAAAATTGACTCTTTGAGTCGATTTTAGTCGACAGAGCGGGGCTTGTATTAGGGGGGAGGCTTCTAATAAATAATTTCAAACTTAAGTGTGTTCATGATACCAGCGGATTTGTAAAGAGCGTGTGGGACATAGAAACACTTATATTAGGGGGAGGCATCTAATAGATGATTCACGGTATCTAACATTTAATTACGCGTCTTATCTGCGTCAGTCAGTCAACCTGTACGACGTTTGTTTTATTCGGTATCCATGGCGTTATTTTTAGATTTTGCACTCTTTAATTGCTTTGACGGCGTGGCGCCATCCGGAGTTTGTTTTATTTGATTTCTATAGCGTTATTTTTACATTTTGCACTTTCTATGCTGCAACGTTAATTAATTTCCAAGCTTTCGTAGGATTTCGACTTTGTGCTTTTGCGTGATTGTAATTGTGTTTCGCACAAAGTTTTTGTGTGATCTGTGTCTTTGGTACGCAATTTGAGTGAGGTACCGCACGAAAGTCCTGCCTGCAAAGCAGGCAGACCCGCTAGTACTTGTTTATTTTTATGTTTTTCTGGAAAGACGGTAGAAATATGGTTTGCTCCTAAATATTATTGAAATAGTTTTAAATGAAAGCAGTAGCTTTCAGGTTTACCATTTTTATTAACGTTATCATGAACTACTATTAACCAAATAAAGTGCCACCGAAACTCCGTGCGTCCGACGTTTATTATTTGGTATCCATGGTGTTATTTTTACATTTTCACTTTCTAATTGCTTTTACCGCGCGGTACTGTGCTATGACACGTCGCAAGCCTTGGGAACCGAATGAAACAAATGTCTAATGTTTATTTCTGGAAATTTTTACAGAGATCCAAAGCTCTACAATCATGTAAGGGCTACTATTTGAGCGAAATGAAGAAAGTTATGAAGATACAAAATATCAGTAAAGAGCAATCGCAAATTTGCGACATTTACTTGCGTAAAAACCCGGCGGCAGCATCTGGTGTCTCCATTGTAAAGGAATTTACCAACTTTGGCCAGTTACATCTGGATTCCACAAAAGCCCAAACATTTTTGGTAAATTATTGGGTTGAAGGAGAAAAATACGCTCACGTTGTTGGTGCAATTGTGGATTACAAGCAGCTCAGCCTCACATATTCGGACAACTTTAATTTGGACCCCATTCTGCAAAGATTTGCCACTTATTTGGACGCAAAGTTAGCAACTCCTAAACCAATAAAACTTGTAAGACATCAAATTAAATTTGTTGTCAAGAGTAACCCCTTAACATGCTTCTTGAGAGCTCTTTGTTTTGTGACACAATATCATACTTACCAAACTTTACCCAACACCTTAAGTAATGTTTTGTTGTCGGATACTTTTAATTCTGTTGAAAAAATTTTGGGCAGAAAACAATTTACTTTTTAAACTAAATAAACGTGTTTAACTATCCATATTTATTGCTCAAAATTAAAATAAAGCGTTCATCTGTGCTTCAAATACGTCTAACTATTCCAATTATAAATTATAACTCATTTTATATTTTAAAATTAGCATCGTATGCGACACATTCTGCCCACAATATTCAACGTATCAAATGAGTAAAACACTTCACAAGTGCACAAAATTCTAAAATATCAAGCTTTTAATATGCATATTGCGGTAGCATTAACTCAACACAACACAGAATTTAACAAGAAAAGTTGTAATCAAATTACTAAACAGATAAAAGAGATAGTAATCAATTTGGATATTATATACTGTGCATCAAACTTGCCTGCTAACTTTCATCCTTGTTACTGCTATACCCAGTCATTGCTTAGTCGACATCATTCAAAACAACGATTTTGTTTGACATAACTATTTCCAAATCAAATGTTTCGTAGCACTGTCTAAACTTCCGCAGTACGGTTTTCTCCCAACAACAGAAACTGGACATTGATGTATGGAACCTCAGCTTCTTCAGTTTACGCAAAATCTTCGCCCCAGATAATCTTTCAAGCATGTCTATACATTCAAATTTTATTGATCCAAAAACTTGTAACTCCAATTCTTCTAGTGTCGAGGCGCATGAGTGTAGAGCTGCTTCGAATGACTCCATGCAAAAGCGCTGCGTTCTAGATGTGTATCCAAATGGGAATAGTTGAATTACCCTCAATGCCTTTATCCTATTTGGATGAGTTTGGATGAGGTAGAAGAAAGGAAGCGACACCTCAATTGATATTCTTAATTCCGCCACATTACGTATTGTGTCTGAGCAAAAGTTCGCATAACTTGACCCGAAGTCGCCAAGTTCGCTGGTTGTCTTCCCGATGATTTCAAGAGATTGCAATTGACTGCACTTCGCAATTTCCTTTGTCAAATTAGACCATTTTCTTCCATACAAACACAAAAAGCATAGTTTAAGTTTGCGAATCGCTTTATGGTGGTATAGTCTAAATGCGGTTCTGTTGTCGACACGTACTGAGATATTTTCAAAAGGATGCTGGGTATTCCGTTGTACTATTCTTCCAAAAATTGGTATTTTCAGTTCTAGTGTCACATTGATTTTAAATTTTTTCAGGCAAGAGATGACGACGTATAACCGTTTGGAAACTGATCGAATTCTCACAAGTTCTGGTACATCCAGGAAGTTCAGGATATGATGTAGTATCTCAATCTGTATTGCACAATTACATTTCCATTAGCTTGCGTTATGACTGTGAGATACAAGACATCCACCACACCTAGCTAATAGGCTCTAATAAAGCCTTAAAACAATAAAATACCGAGCCCACTGATAATAAGCAAAGCAGTGTTGTTTAAGTAAGCTTAAATTCAATTCTACTTGATTACAAATATGTGGTTTGGTATGAGAGGGCCAATGGGAACCAATGATTCTAGCTTAACGATACCTGCCCCTTCCAATTCACATGTTAGATTTCCTCATTCCTCATGTCCCTGCAAACTCTCTGGTTTGAGTTGTACGGAGTTTGCTTCGCCTCTCGCCTCTGACTGAACAGAGCAGAACCAAGTCCATTTCTTCGGATTCACTTGGGAAACCAACCCTTATTTTCCCTACGCTAAATCAAGTATTAATTTTAGAGTTGAACAATAAACTAAGAAACATTTGTACTGTCCGGTTTTGTCTACCTTTCCTTGAGCAGGGATTTGAGTCAGGGTTTTTCAGAAATAAAGTTGTCAGTTAGTGAATTGTATAATCCGAACAGTGGTAATAATACGTTAAAAACACTCACTCATGAGTACCCTCGATTGAAAATTTCGCCCTTAATGTTCCCATATCGTGCCCTTGCTTTTGAATTTCAATGAAAACATTTGGGATTTTTTTTAAATAAGCATTTGACTTACCGGGACTAAATTGATTCCACTGAATTCCATGTTGTCGGCGTGGCTTTTATAATTTGTAGCTGGACTCCTTTAAAATTTTGAATTTTGAATGCTGCAGTAAAGTTTACCTTACTTTTTCCTCAGATTATAGAATGAGATTGAGATATTTGGGCGATTGAGACTACTATTCCACTGGAATCGACCAGTGTGCGTCGCTGTATGTGTCCTGGTCGTGTGGTGGGTGAGGCATTTGGTTGGATAGAGTAACATTTTGAAATGTATGAAATGGGATTTCATGTTGAGTACATTTTACATTAGCTCGCGGACCTAATATTATTTGAACAAATACCGTTTCACCGTCTTTCAAAGCTGATCGAACTAGTGGTGGACGGGATTGGCAAAACCACATTTTAAAATGTGAAAAATGTCGTTTCATGGTAATTACATTTTTGCGGGCTCAAAAAGCTGGTCAAGCGAGTGGATTCGGCAATATGCGTAACGGCAACTATTGGCTACCAAACTAATTCATACACAATGATGATAAAATTTTGTTGATAATATTGTTTCACATATTTAAACAAATTTATTGTATTTTGCTCAATTTGTCAGTTTATCTCAAACCATTAAATTAAAGAAGCTAATACATCGTAACATGTTTACAAGAAGCACATTAGCTCTCCTCGCAAAGCACTAACAGAATTTACTTGCTTAAGTAACACCACCAAACTTTTTGTTTTATTAAACGTGGATCGTTTCTGCACAGGCCACGATTTACAAATGTTGAAAGCAGTTTTATACACTACTTTTGACTGTACTGATCCGTAAATTATAGAATGTGTTAAAGATGTAAAGCGTAAAAACCTACTTTGGTTTACAAATATGGAAGTAGGTATGACTATTACATTGGTGCTATGTGTAGGTTGTGGAAACACTAGCGGGGAGTCCGATAAGACCAGCATAGTATCCATGTCTCGTACAAGCCTATTCATGAAGCTGCTGTATCTTGTAACTCCAAGAGCACCTCTGACGTAATTCAATATCCATTTCATTCCAAGGTGACCGTTGAACGAGCGATCGGGACCGTGTTTCAGCCAATGAATAAATTGATTAGAAATGAATACGTCAAATTTCTGGTAGTACTTTGCGTATTCGCAGGTATAGTGGCAGGCGGTTACTTCCGAATTTTCGTTTTGGTAAATCTTCATGGCGGAATTTACAATTACCTTCATTATGCACTTGGTTAGTTCAGCGTAGCTGTCTGGCGCAACTTCCGAGCTGCCAGATAAGAAGTTCTCGATACATTGAAACACTGCATCTGCCATTGTTGAGGGCTTCATCCTTGTGATTAAGTCGTTTTGTCTCAACTCGGATTTATAATGAAAACCGGAATCTAATTCGAGCAATTCCACCGGTTTATTGTTCACATTGAACACGCCAAGCTTGGGGAAAATCTTACAATCAACATCACTTTTGGTCTTCTTTTTCCAGTGCTCGGTTGACCGTAGAAAGTTTGGCGTCATTCCCAAATTTCTGCACAACATATTGTTGTGTCCTCTGCTTTTGTTAGTAGACAAAGCGGAGCCGTAGATGAACATGCCTATCACAGCTTCGGCGGCAGCGACATCCATCAATGTGTCTGAAATTTGACAATTTTTTTCAATTTAGTCTAATGAACAAGTAAAATTTTTCTATTACTAACCTGCTCATCAAATTTTTAATGTGACGGAATAAAAATATATTCAGAGTTAATAGGCGAATATAAAATATGCCAAAACAAATAGCGTTTTAAACAAATAGATTTTTTCACTACATACCGTATATCGGCTTTATAATATTATCTAACAACGTAGAACAAAATCGTCCCGTTATTACTAATACCAACATGCTCATTCTCAATATTCAAAGCCTTTTACCTCGGCTAAATTCCAATGGAAGGGGTTGCTCTGACGTACAAATGTGCTGGATACTTTGTATAACTGTCTCGAGTAACTTCACCGCTGGATGCAAGTACTTAGAACATCGCTTACTAATGTCCTGTACCGTCGGCTTGCAGAACATTATTTTCGTGCTGCCAGGAACCCCGCGACTTCTGAGGTACTCATCACAAAACGGTCCTAATTTCTTCAGGTCTTCTGTAGAGGGTTCCAGGATTGAAACCAGCATCTCACATCGGGCATAGTGCGAGAATGTTCTTACGGCCTCAATTGTTCGCCTCACAAAAGCACAATGTTTCATAAGTGTCTGGCACATTTTGATATTTTTAGTTTTACTCGCGGCGCTTGGATTTGAGTAATATTTTGTGCAGAAGTTGACCAGAAAATCAACAAACTCGGCCATTTTGAACGGCTGTCCAGGAATATTATGGAAGCACTTATGCAGGGAAGAATAAAATTTAACCATTCGCACGACGTAATTGTCTTCCAAATCTTCAAAATTAAAGTAAAAGTTTCCCGCGCCGCAAACCGCTATCGGGAAATATTCATAAGATGGCGTTTTCCTCATTGCACGCATAACACCTTCGCGGCTCCATAAGAGACAATGCTCACTTCTAACAAAATCGTACGCTACGTGTACAACCGCTTCTGTTACCGTATCCTCGTTCAACTGCAATACATGATCCAGGATGTATTCGAAATCCGCACTTTGTCCTGTGTTTGTGCCCAGAACCTGGAGTTTCGTTGAGGAATAAGCTTCATTTACGATCCTTATTTCCTGCAGCAAACGCGTTGCAAATCGTTGTCCAGTCAAATAAAAATCTCTGATGTATATAGTCACGTTTCCACTTTTTAATTCAGGATTTATCAAGTCGTTACTAATTCTGGTTTCTGATCTTGAATCCAACGAGTCGAGTGCCTCCCGAAGCGATTTCCTTAAAACAATATGAAGATGTTCATAGTGAATTGATGCTCCCCACAGACAAAAGCTAACAAGATATCCACCTATTCTGAACAACTCTACTGTAGTAACTTCTGTTGCGTCTCGGGTTGTCCGAAATCCTTTTAGAAGGCTTTTTGCAAAATGTGTTTTCAGTTTGAAAGGCAAAACCATGCACACGTTACCAACTGGAATGTAGGGATCGAAGTCTTCACTCAGCAGTACTACCCCATCAATTCTTTTCTCAAGTTCTATAACCATGTTTATCCGCACACTCCTTAAAAATCTGATTCTTGCAATTCACTCCGGTTTGCGACTCGCGTCAGTTACCCACTGTGGTCACTTCAGATGTGAACAAATTTGTTTGAAGTCTGAGGTCGTACTCATCGCAGGTCAGGTCAAACTTGTGGTGGGAGGAGCATTTGGGTGGGATAGTTACACCTCAAAATGTCAAAAATGCTAATTCATTTCATTTACATTTTGCATTGGCTCGCAGGTCTGGTCAAACGTGTGGTGGGAGGAGCATTTGGGTGGGATTGAGTTACACGTCAAAATGTCAAAAATGCTAACTCATTTCATTTACATTTTGC
>JAAXYW010002390.1:0-15588 GCA_036851895.1 Orthonychiurus folsomi
TCATTTGTAGAATGAATTTGATAGGTTTAACTGAAAAAACTTCAAAGAGCGAACTATTTCAAATGACCTCTCGTAAGATGATGAGTTTTGTAAAAATTAGCCGGCATACGTAGATTTTTTTGCATCAGCGTAATGAAACGGTAGTTGAATTCAAAAATAATATCAAATTTGACGGCAAGAATGATAATTTAAATCGTCCAATTCCTTAACCTATCACATTTTGAGGAATGAATGGCATGCCGTAAAATTTGGATGAAATCAAAAAATATGTTTTACGTGAAATACTAGATGTTGAAATCCATTCCAAATTTTTGGAAAAATTATGCTGACTAATTCTGCTATTCAGTTTAGTCGAGATTAACTGCCATTTGTTTTTAGCGTTCAAAGCAGCAACACAACAACTGTTGCCTTCCAGAGTTAAATTCCTAATTTGGAGCGCAACAAGTACCAGTTTGTATGTCAAAAATATTTAGTTTGAATGCAGATCAAACAGAAGATCCGTTGTGACCATAAAATTTAAATGGTAATCTAATAATCTCTTTGCCACTCCGTGTGTCTTCCCTCTTGCAATGCACCACCTTAACCAGGTGTAAATGTAAGCTCTATGAAAGGATTTACGGAAATATACTCAAATGATATCGTCTTTTCAAGTAATTTTTGTTTCATGAAATGTTCAGCAGTAAACTACCTAATTGTGTTCCTAATCTTTACTTCAATAAAATCTACTTATATCGAGTGACTCTGAACTGCTACTTGTTTTAATTTCAATAGTTTTCTCATTATGTTACACTGTACTTTCCTAGCATGAGCGTTCATGATTCACTCATTTAAATGAATAATGTTATCCATTCGTTTGTTAAAACATTTTAGTTTGGATGAAAGATTTAAGTGCTTTAGACTCGGCTGGATGAGTTAAAACTGTTTTTATTCAGTTTACTTTAGATTTAATTCAAGACTATACAGGTTAAGTGACTCATTTTGTAATTTTTGAGCAACTCATGTTTGGTTTTGTATTTCTGTATTAACCTAACACATTATGAACTTTTAGATCACTTTTTTAATGTAAAATGTACTAATTTGTCCATTATCGTCATTACGTCAATTTCAGTTTTGAAGTCTATCATTCCAAATTTTAATAAGCCATCAAATGTGTTAATTCTTACAGATTGGTTGCACCTCAATTTAGTAAGCATTATTCAAATCCATTGTTAAATGTATTGAACTAAACAATTATTGTGCAATCAATATCCTTATAGTCATTCATATGTAATTTTTGTAACCAAAAAAATTTCGAGACGTTATTATTCATTTTATTGACTCCTTAATTCTCTGGACCACAACTTTCGGGAGCCCACGGGATCTCTGGTAATTACTTATAGTCTTTTATATGTAATTTTTGTAACCAAAAAAATTTCGAGACGTTATTATTCATTTTATTGACTCCTTAATTCTCTGGACCACAACTTTCGGGAGCCCACGGGATCTCTGGTAATTTATCCAAGGACAACCCCTTTTCGTATACAAACTCATATCCATCCTTAACAAAAGCGAGGTAGTTTTCAAATCTGCAGTCAATGAATATTTCAACAACCGCGTCCACTTCCTCTGCATAAAATTCGTGAACAATGTCAGAGTCCGCCTCCCAGAGGTAAAGCCCAGCGGTGGATGTGTTGCGAAGATAACCCGTGCCCCAATAGCCGTATTGGAGGTAAGCGTCACCCCCGGCGCCATCTGGATGAGAAATGTGCAATTCACCTGCGCAAAAAATGTTGCCATTAAATTCAAATTCCTACACCCACGTGAAATTATAACAATTACCAGAGGTAGGGTGACCATATAAACCTTCTGCACAACCAGGTTCAACTTTGACCTTCAATTTGGACTTATCTTGGAGGCCGAGGGCGTTGCCATTTGATTTCCATGGAGTTGCAAACGGTATTTCAAGTTGACCCGACATTCTGAGACTTTTGCTCATTTGCATGACGTTCGTTTCCCGCAATATCCCATAAATTTGTGGATGCAAAAAATTCACATGGTCCGTTTGAGTGGGCAGGATTCCAGGGCCACTTGCGGATGAAAATATTCCGAGCTTCAGACCCGGATACAATGACATGTACGAGAAATAAGGTGGTAAGTAACCGCCGTGATGGGAATATTGCCAACCTAATTGATTGGTGAAGTTTTAGTGAGGCAAAATGGGATTCAGTTGAATGTGAATTTGAATAGGTATTTTTACCGTCAAATAACCCCAAGAACATTCCAAGACCATAGCCAAAATCACCAGTAACCATGTCATTTGGTTCCGTTTTTCCAATGTTATTTGGAGTAGGAGCTGCTACAATGTGAATCCACTTCATAACTTCCTAATTGTTATAGGTATATTAAATTTAATAATAGATCATGTATTGTTCCATATCTTTTTTATTAAAGAAACAAGGCAAATGGAAAATATGTAGGATATAACCTAAAAAGATTAAAATTACCTCTGGAACAATTTGAACTCCATCGAGATTGCCAAAATTCAAATGGAAATCCATGTATCTGGCCATATCAACTGCGGAACTCAAAACCCCACCTGAGCCAGGTGCAAACGCAACTTTTCTGAAATTGACATCATACTTTTTGACTTTTATACTTTTATTAACAAAGTGATGTTTTAATTTTTTTCTTGTACTTGAGTAGCTCTTCGTTGAATTTACGAAGTCTGCCTTCCCTGTAATAATACACTTGAGAGAGAGTTGGCATATTTTGAAAATCATCAGTTTCACGGATGATCCTAGTATCGCTCATTCCCAGCTCGGTAAATAATTCGCCCATCTGAAAGATTGCATTTAACATTATATCAAAATTTATTCGTATCATATTTACGCAAATCTTTGAGTTTGCAAAAAAATGCAAATTGCTCACCATCGTGTTGAACGTTTTATTGGCAAGGATGCCAATAAGGTCTCCGGCAACGACAATCATTCCATTGTGGTAAACCATATTAGTACGGACTGGGCATACTTCTTCAGCATATCGTTGACGACTGTATAATTGTAATGGATTATTCATGGAATTCCTTCACCCAAAATTATTTTTACGGAATCAAAACTTACTAAAGGAAATCAGATTGATTGGCGTAAGGCATGATGGTTATGCCGATACTTTCTGGCATAATACAAATACGATGCGACAAAAGATCCCGGAATGTAGTGTATTCTGAACGGAATCTATCAACAAGAACGAATTTTTCTCCCGGTGGAAGCAATTTAGCCACAGGGATGTCCAAAACTGCTTCGCCATATTCTGGGTACAGGCGGTTTAATGTACGGGTTACAATGACGGCAGTAAAACTCTGTAAAAATTAACGTTGGTTAACACAAGGTTAAACGAATTAAGCTTTGCTCATGTAAAACTAATGTGAAAAATAGCCACAAAAATACAAACAAGCAACACATTTCTTTCATATTATAAAGCATCTGTATAATATCTATATATATTCTATATCATCTATATATAGTATCAAGTATAAAGTATTTCACCTTAGAAATTGATCCAATCCCGAACAATGTGTTGTTTTGTGCTTCGATATTATCTTCAATATTTAAGTGTCCATAACCCCGAGTATATAAAGTTTGTCCACTTTGGTCTACAATTGCAAGGGAAAGTGCAGAGACATGATTCAAGGGAATAAATGAACGTTCAACGAGTGCATCAATTAGGACTTTCTTAATTGGATCGATTTGTTGTGACTGGATCAAACCGGAAGACACAAGTACTAAAAATGCTACACTAAATATTTTGATTTCCATTTTCCAAGAAAAAACGCGTTTAACTCGAATCGACGACGACGCGAGACGTTAAACGCAGTGTAATGTGTAAAACTAAATGAAATAAAACACACACTTGTTTGCCAATGCACAATTACTGGCTTTAATATAGGCCCCCCGTATCACAACACTTGATCCAAATTCAAGAGATTAGAGTAATTTGATGAATCAGAATTAAATGAGTCAGGGATGTGTATGGTAGGTTGAATCAATGTCAAAAACACTTCAATTGGATGAGTTATTGCATTACACACTCTATTACATAATTATTTACCAGGTTTATTTTAATACTAAACGCTTGAACCAACTTTGCATTTAAGCCAGTAAACTGAACTGTTATTTTTCTCAAAATTGCAAATTATTTTATGTAATTCATAACCGCGGCGGCGCGGAAGTAACGAAAAGAAAGGACATGGTGAGATAGATAATAAAACGATAGAATAAAGACAACTGTTAAATTTTGTAGTTAATATATATGTTAAACAATTTTTTAAGTAACGTACATATTTGACAATTACATTCTACGTGCGCACCCGCCGCGGTCGCTCACGCCTCGCAATCTGCTAAGCTCGGGAAATGCATAGGGTTGCATGGGAAAAATCAAGGATCAATGCAGGTGAGTCAGAGAATATTTCAAAACTTAAATTTTTTTTTGAATTGATATTCATTTTAAAATTTAAATATTGAAAAAAAGTTAAATTTTTATTGAAGGGAACCAAAAAAACTTGCACTAGTGACTTGTCTATATTAAATTTCCCGATTACTAGCAAATTGTGCCGCGCATACAGCAAACCAAAACTGGGCTCATTAATAATGTAACTTGATTTGGGCTGGGCTTTCAATGGGGCATACATTTTTTGTACGTCTTCCAGTTCCTGAAATGGGGAACTGTCAGAAATAAAGAATAAAATTGGCAAGAATAAAATTAAAAATCAAAATAAATAAGTAAAATCAAAGAATAAATATGAATACCCCAATTTCCGTTCAAAAATTATAATATTTGTAAACTGTTTAGTTCGTTAACCCCAGGTAAATAAGGATAAGGTGTTAGACTTCATGGCAAGAAATTTGAAATTATGTTTCACAATAAAAATACTATTTACATGTATTGTCTTTCTAGTTTAATTCAATTCTATTAAATTTGAAATATTTTGTTAAGAATACTAATGCTTATTAACGCCAACACCACTCCGGTCTTTCAATCACATGTTCGAGATGCCCACGGAACTTCGGGCAAGTTATCCAATGACAAACCTCTTTCAAATCTACGCTTAAGTCCATCATAATGCATGATAATTGAATCCTCTGGTCTGCAGTCAAAAAGAATAACTACTTCTCCGGTCGCATACGTATCATGATTGAAATCCGAATCAATTTCTAAACGGTAAATCCCCTCTGTCGTCGTATTACGTAGATATCCCGTTCCCCAATAACCGTATTTGGCATACATATCCCCGTCGTCCTCGTCACTTTCCTCAGGATTAGAAATGTCAATCTGTCCTAAATTTAAAATATAAATTTCAGAATAAAAATTACTCTCCATTGTATTACATTTTAGATACTTACCTGCTCCCGCTTCTCCATAAGATCCAACAAGGCATTTCAAATTGTCTTTGTTTTTTCTTAGAGGAAGATCATAGTTGTGATCAAGTATTATGATAATAAAATTCCTCCATTTGGGTTGACATTTTTGAATTATTTTGCCATGAATTTGTTTCCATTAAAATATCAAAGATTCGTGGATGCAGAAAGTTAATATTGTCCCTAGTACTTGGCAATGTGCCTGGACCGCTTGTAGATGAGAATATCCCAAGTTTTAATGCAGGGTACAGCGACATGTAACTGTCATATGGTGCCACGTATCCGTAATGATGTGTCAATTGCCAACCTGTGAAAAAAATTTCAAATTTTGTAATAAATACAGTTTAAAAGTTGAGTTTGTATTTGATTGTGTTCCGAAATTAATTGAAAATTACCATCATAAAGTCCAAGCATGAGCCCCAGCGAATATCCAGTCAGACCCGTTATTTTTCCATTGGATTCGGATTTGGCTGCACCGAGTGGGACTGGGACGGCTGCTTTGTAAATCCAAATTCATGACCTCCTGAATTTAAATTAACAAATCAGAGTGTTAAAAGTTAACTAAAATCCAGTTAAAACTCCAACCTTGGGAATAATTTCAACACCATCGATTTTCCCCAAGCACAAATGAAACTCCAGGTATTTGGCCATATCATTTGCTGTTGATAATATTCCTCCAGCTCCTGGAGATATACCATACCTCCTACAAGAATGAACCATAAAGCCTTAACAGAACTGAATATCGTACTTTGCTTATAACCATAATTTATCAAGAATATGCATGAGTGGCGCTTGAATACATTTACAAGCATCGAAATCAGGCTAAATTTTTTGTCATCCCAAATAGGTTATTATCATTACAAATCTTAATGTACTCACTTGATTAATTCAAGACTGAATTTTTGAAATTTAGCATCCCGATAGTAATACGGTTGAGCCAAATTCCCCATATTTTGAAGATCATTCGAATCATGGATAAGCGTTGAGCTTGCCATGCCCAAGTCATTGAATAATTCCATCATCTAAATAATATATTTTTATTACATGATCAGCAGTAAGTGTGTGTATTGCTTTTACAACTGCATCTAACAATAAATGCAAATGATTTACCATTGACTCAAATGTTTTATTTGCAATCCGTCCAATGGCTTCACCTGCTAAAAGAAAGTATCCATTGTTGTAGGCATTTGTGGACCGAAATGGACAAGCTTCTCCGGCATATCGATGTCGGCTGCAGATCACAACAATACAGAAAAGTAGAATTAATATAAAATATTCGCAGGTAATTTTATAATGATTAATGTATGTATAAAACTTACTAAACGTATTCAGACCGATTTGCATAAGCACTCACATCATTCCCAAACATTGTTGGTTCCAGGCAGGCTCGATGTGACATTAGATCCTTAAAACTTATCAACTCGGATCGATATCTGTCGTTGAGTATAAATGTTTCACCAGGTGGAAGTAATTTGGCAATTGGGATGTCTAGGACATCCTCGCCTTGTTCAGGGTACAATTGGTTTAATGTTCGTGCAACAATTACAGCTGTAAAACTCTATATATACAGTATAACAATGCAATTAAAGCAAATATGCAAACTTAAAAGTGCTTATAACAATATATAATATTTAATTTAACCTTGCTTATTGACCCAATGGCGACGAGCGTGTTATTATTTGCAGGAATGTTTTTGTCTATATTTGCCGAACCATACCCGTTGGTGTATACAATTTTTCCATTTTCTTGAACAATTGCAAGGGAGACTGCAGGGACATGGCTCAGCGGAAGAAATTCCTTTTCGATGAGTTTGTCAATGAGGAATTTTTTCTGTGGATTAATTTGTTGGGAATAAAGTGAGGGAAGGAGTTGGATAAATATTCCAATAATGTACAAGCAAACCCAGGATTTCATTTTGATAAATTTAAACAATAAATTGTTTTCAATAATTTTGATTTTGGTTAAATGCCGGATCTACTCACACACCCACTTCAACTTTAAATTTTGCTTATGAGACAATAAAAATCTTGAGCTCCAAAATGTTCCTAACTTAAACTTGAAAGAAAAGGTCGTTAAATTATGAATATTTAAAGTGAATAATTAAACTCCCATTTCTAAGATCAATGAGAATGACTAACGACGTTATGCAAATGTCGTCCCTGTTATGGTACAATTTGATTGACTATGACTGCCTCACCGTTGCCTTATATTCAATACGTCCGGTGTGTATAATGTAAAATTACAATGAAACTGTAAACAAATAATATCCATTCCGTTCTCTACTTGACTTGACATATGCTAAGTACCTTGTTTTGTTTTTGAATGATTTACTAATTTTAATTCCAACACTGACTGTAATTAGAGAGTGTCGTTAATTACACCAAGGATGGCACTAATCACACGTATTAAATTGAATCACAAGTTTAATTAATTTCTCGTATTCAGTCCGGTACATAATTACCATTCCAAGATTCCTTTGAGGCATAAACATGAAAAGAGGAGGTATTAAAATTAGCAAAGGGCCCTGTAAAAGTTAACAGGAGTGCAAACACTTAGCCACTGCCACACCCGCCCAAATGCAAGAAGTGTAAAATGAGAGCGGGAAATGTAGCAGACTCACATTTTTTGTAGAGTTCCTTATACCCAATTTATAAACCTTAAAAGTAATGATGCCTGTTTCTTGGGTAAAATCGTCCCCTCCTGGAATGAACACATTGTGGAGAGACAGTGAGGCTCAATTCAGTTCTTTAAAATGTCTTTTTACAGCGGAGTAGGATTCCGGAGTGGGAGATTGTAGCGTGAGAAACAAATGTAAACTTTCACTATTACCATTACTTATCTGCCTCAGTTGATTCACTTTCCTTCACCCCTCCTTCCCCTCATACAAAATTCTTTATTTACTCTGGGTTGTGCTATGCTCATCTTAAAAAGAAGGGGGGATCTCCTCAATGATACGATACAGAAATGCGGCTTCTCTCGCTGAAGGCTGAATCGGATCTCCGACAAACATAAGATAGGGTCCACGTCTTGGTGTTCGTGTTATTAAATGGGACTCTCAAAAAATTCTTGGCTTTGTATCATTTCAAAGTGTTTGGAGTCCGTGTTGCTTGGAAAAAATGAATTTTATTATAATTGCATTGTAAGATTACAAAAAGTAAGATGTTCATATTGGGCAATATTAAATGTACTGAAAAATGTTCGTAAACTACTTACCACGCGAATGCAGGATAAAAATTTACCAATTTTATGAGAGTAGCGAATCTTGTTGTGCTTGTAACAAATTTCAGTTTTTAGTTCACAAAATTTTCAATTCCAATTACAGATTTCGGTAAATACCTGCTGATTTGTACGACGATTAACTTTCATTATTTTATCGTAATGTTTAATAAAATATTCAAGCTACTGCATTCTCATGGGATCAATTGTTTCCAAATTTTGTTTACAGTCAATGCGTTTACTTGAACATTCAAGCATAACAAATTGATTGCCACATGTACACGTGTGCATTAATAATAATTGTTCCTATGTTTTATGTTGTTTAAATTTATTATAATTGATAAACATTTGAATTAAAATTAATTTTTTTTACATACAACATGTTGGGAGTCGTAGGGCTAATCATGCAAGGTTAAATACAGGACAATATTAAATCAAATGCCAAAACGGTTTCCTTCATGGACATGATTTGAATCTGAAAAATCTTTAATCAAGAAAACGATCCGTTGTCAACCTTGCCTTGAAGATAGGGTAATGATCAAAGAGTAAAGACGACGACGACATGATGTCAGCCTTCATTCCAAGACATCAGTTTCTGTATGTAAAGGGCCCATTTAACTGATTGCTTTCGCTTTTGAAAGTCAGAGGTGGATTTGCTTTTCCTTGCTTTCATTATTTACCTTTCATTTCAATCCCAGGAATCTACGTCCAATCCAACGTCTTCATTTCCTTCAATCACTTAATTTCACTCCTACTCATGTAACATGGCCCTTCTCCTTCCTTTCAATCTTGAGCAATCATTCCCCGTCAACTTCTTTTTTTATACTACAATTCAATGCAATGCATTACGTCCTCCCTGTAATCACCCGGCTTCAAAATTTCTAAGATTTCATTTCAAATCACCGTAATTATGCAAGAAATTTAACCTCAATCAAATTGTGATGGCGTCGGGAGGGCAAAAGTTTCGTATGGATCGTCAAGACCGATAGATTTTTAGAGACTAACTTCGAAAATAACTATTTGAATTTTTATATTTGTGTCGCCATACATTACATTTTACATTAGAGAATTGGGCCCGCGTATGAATTTTTATAACATGACGACGGCTATATTTCACAGCAATCAGGAGTGGTGGTGAAATAAGTATTAAGTACCTGTCATCGTAATTTATTATTAACGCTATTTATTTTTTATTGTGTGGCGGCAAAGCAGTGATTAATTAAAAAATATATCAGGTAAATTTCGGTAGTTTTGTAACACCAAAATTAGTTAACTGTTGCAAGTTTTCTGCTACTACCATTGCGTTCACCCACGTTGCTCACCCAAAATTGATAAAAAGTGTAGCACGCTATAAATTTAGTGACATTTGTAGTACAGTATTGCAAATTGTGCAAATCAAAGTGATCCACTAACGTAAACTTGATTTGTTAATTAAAATCTTCAAAAATATCAATAAATCACCAATAAAGGAAAACACAAGTTGACAAATTACACAGCTAGAAAAGTTCAAATGCCGCAGAAAGACGTATCTTTTACAGTATCGATTTGGCTACATACAATGATGTAAGGAGAATAGGATTTCTTGGGAATTAATTTGCATACATCTGCACTCAATGTGGTGGCCAGGTTTTAGCATTTACAAAACTCCGTGTTTGTGGCGAAGAGGACAATGCAGTGCTCAAGAGGACGTGGATTTCTAGTAATGATGAGTAAGTCCCATCTCTTACTCTGTGCTCCTCGTCCTCACGGAAAGGATGCACAAGTTAATGAGTTGATCAAAGGCTAATGTTAGCAAAGGTCATTTAAATTGACGTCGTTCGTCATCAGTTTGGCTTTACTCATTCCAAGTATTTTGACGTTGTTTGCGCGACACACAATCTGTCAAGTCAACCTTGTGCATTGAGATGGGATGTAAACCTTGTTTTTCCTGTGTATTTTTTTAATCTACTTTACAAACTCAGAACAAGAAATGGAGTCTTCGTCCAACTATAATTTTTATGGCCGATTTGGTGTTAAAATTGTTTTTGTGTCAGAATGGGTACTTTTTGGCATCATATTTTTTATGATCACAACGTCAACTTTGAGAGTGGTTTCAACGTCAACAATTGAAGAAATCTCGGAAGTGGAAGGGAATTCAATTGACCATTATTATCCAATCATCGCGGAATTAATTGTGTATGTGATCATCGGCTGTTTTCAATTGTGTTCCAACTTTTTACTCACTTTTGGACTACATCAAAAGAATTGTGTCAAATGTAAAGTGTGGGTTATTATAAACATGGTGTTTGGTGTATTGGTAATGATGGGTTTAGTTTTGTTTCAATTGCACGTGGAAGAGATACCCATTTATCCATATTTTGTGGTGGCATGGGTTGGATTTGCGTACAGATCGGCGAGCTGTTTGACTGTACTTGGATTTGCAAAGGATTTGGGAGAAAAATCCATCACACCATTCTTCGCGAGGATTCAAATTCAGTACATTACATTACATTAAGATCTGGAAATGCGTGATGGCATGGCGGGCATCTGTACAAATTTGTCAGAGCGAAAGTTACGTACGTGTACTTTGTACAGTCTTACATGTGCAAGTTCAAATGACAACATACAGGAAATTGACGCATCGTCCCACAATATAAAAAGGATTTAATAATAAACCCTGATTGTGATTGTGGGTTGTAAATATGTTATTTTTAAAACAAATTGAATACCTAGTCTGATACTAAGGGTATGAATTTTAGCTAATTTACGAGCTGTGCAATTGAGCTTAAGATTAATTTGCAATTAAAAGAATTTGCTGCTAATCTAAATTTTGTGAGCACTGACAACTGATTTGTGACAACTTCCTATCATGTCAACGGTGGACGGTTAAAATTTATAGAGATGATATGAGCTTTTGATCTAATTAATCTCGCAATTGAAAAAACTCACTGAGGCTGCCCCGAGTCAGAGTATAATTAATTTAAAAATTAAATACAATTTTACTCTTATTTTTGGATAATTTGAATGGAATTAATGTAATTTGGTAGAGCAATATATTTTCGGCTGTAGAAATGTTGATAGCCGAGTTTGGACTACCTATTTCTAAATATATGCTCAATTTTTGACTATTAAATCCGTACAATTTCCCACGCATAATCTGGCATATCATTCTAAAAATTATTTCTTTGAAAATTTTCTTGAGTCTGGTGTATTTTTTTTCCTTGACATTGGCAGGTTGAAAGTTTTAGTAAAAAAAACAGAGGAATTGTAACCAATGCAGGCATTAGCCAGATTTCTTCAAATCAAAAGATGAAATGGTAAAAGGGAAATTAAGCGTTGAACCTCAATGGGTGTACGTAGGAAACACCCGCCCTGAAAACTTTGTTGCTAATTAATTAGGTAGAATTCCTAAGGAGAACGAGTGGAAGTCAAACTTCGCGGAGTCCTCCATTGTGGGGAAAACTTTCCCCGTTCCCAATTTCCCTCAAGACTAATGGAGTCACACAATATTGAAATTTGAGAATCCTAAACTAAAGGCAACGCAACGGACGGACCGACCTGAATTGCTTTTTGGTTGGATGAGGGGATTCTTCCACTTCAGAAAATTAACTCTTCCTTTCTTCCCTTTAGCTCCAGCTTATTAGAATAAGCAAGATGGATTAAGTGCATAAATCCGGTTCGGCGAATTAAAGTTGATTCCAATTTCCCAGCCAAGGCAAAAGAAACTTTTTTCTTCTCATTATCTCAACCAGACGTAGGCGCGCTGTCGGAGTGAGTGGGTTTTTGTTTTCAAATCGAAATCCAAGAATGGATTTCCACCAAATTTGCATCGCTTTTATTCAATTTAAGACAAAGCGTTTTCTCAATTTTTTTTAGATACTCAAACTTTTAGTTTGCATTCAATGCATTTTAAGTTCAATGACCAACTTTTAACTGTAAAAACTACTCAATTTAATTAATATTAACAAAGTTTTTGAATGGCGTCGATTGGTTGCTTTGAACAACAACGCCAGCATATTATTGGCGTAATTAATTTGTAATGACTGCGTATACTATTGTGTCCCCAATTTTGAGTACCAAAAGAATTCGTCAACTCTGAAATAAAAATGCACGGAATGATTTTGCAAACTTTTGGCAAACTGAAGAAGAAAAACATATTTATTTATTTGGAATTGTTTCAAACTTCAAAATTCTATGCTATTTGTCACTTGCTGTGTGTGTGCCTTTTGCGTATAGGATACAAAAGCAAGTGCGCTCCGTGGCCGTGTCTCGCATTGAAATTGAAGGAGCAAACCAAGAAAGTGAAAGTATTGGAGTTTTTGAGAATTCCTTGGAGACAATGTTTTACATTTCCCAAGTGGAGAATTTGCCGTGTGGATCCAGGATCTAATACAAAAGGACAAAACGGAATAAACTTTTTATTTTTCACCTCGGGCCTGCCTCGGGTGAACGGGGCTGGAATTTGGCTCAAGGAATGCCAGTCAGCGTCGATCTCTGGTGTACGTGCGTGTAGTAAAATTTTCAATATGTAGACAACCCAACAATGCTTTTTATGATTTCGGAAATGAAAAGGATTGAAATATTTACTCGTATTTGTATAACATTACCTTCCGAATCCTAATGACTAGAATTAATGTCAAAAAATGATAGAAAGAAATGCGTTAATACGAGACGAGACACCGCCGACTTTTCCGCCTCGGACTTCGGACTTGCACGTTGAATTAAAAAAGTTAAATTGCAGAGCTATTCACATTAAAATTAAATTAAAGTTCATAGTTTCACACGCGTTTGACATTCGGAAAGGAACTCATTCTAATAGTCTCCTTGTTATTATCGTTAGAACATCTTTCAATCTTTCTGCAATTGAATTGAATTGAATGAACTCTTTATTGTATTCCAAATTATTTCGTCCAGTACAGAAGTATCGGCTAAAAATAAATTTTAGTAATTGCCAGGAAAACTACTCGTTCTTTTCTTATTCTCTGCGTAATTGCTTTTGCTATTAGAAATTTTACGTCTAAATATTACCAGCCTGGTTCGAATTTTCATCCCCACGCTTACTCTTGCTGAACGAAACGCACATTGCAGTTTATAAAGCAACCCTGATTTTATTTTAGAAAACTTCCGTGCACTGTACTATAAAATAAAATTCGCCTGCCTGCATGCCAGTAGTGCAGTGCCATGCCGAATAGCACAAATATAGTCTAAACGCTGCACTGCCATAAGTGTTGAATTCAAATGTTATTTGGTATTCATTCTCATGCGAGGCATACCTTATCCTCGAAGGTGTCAAAAGCTCACCGCACCGCACTGCAAGTAAAATTGCGCTCTAACTTCAATTTGGTTCAAAATTCCCGGGTTTACGCATACACTCGCTTCAAGAGTCAAAAAGCGTCCAATCCCTTTGTTGCAAGAGACAGATGGTTTTAGCGTGCAATGAAATCCTCAATTGGGACAAGGGATGGAAAAACACGGGGAGAAAATGCTCGTTTCTAACCAAATTCCCTCCATTCCTTCTTTGGAATGGATTTCAGAAAAGGCGGGAATTCTCCCCCCTTCGTTGCGTCGCGTCGCACCTGAACTATGTACCAGCTATGAAAACATTGGACTCGGAAGCCCGTGTCTGTCACATTCTGTACAAATTTATTTTTAACGTTTCACGAATACTAAAAATCCAAGCAAAGCAGAAGGGGAGGTAAACATGCCAGGCCAGGCGTCGCGGCGGGACAATGAATCATTCCAATTACATTCCTTTTCCGAGTGTCAACAAAAGTGGCGCGGAGGGAGACGTGATTTTGCTATTTATGTTCAAAATTGCTTTGAGGGTTTTCAATAATGTATTCAGCTCAAGGTGGTTAAGTGTGAAACATTTGGCTAGGAATGAAACGTACACTTTGCAATGCAGGAGGATGTGTAATGTTTAGTGCTAATAAAAAATTCCCGGTGTATCAAATTTGAAAAATATTAAGAGTTAAACGACACAAATGAGTTTTGTTATTTGTAATTAAATGGCAGAGATTTGTAAACAGGTGTAATAACGGGACATTCTTAGGATTTATTACGATGTAATTGAATTTATTTAGTTCAGGTAAAACGAAACTCGGTTTACAAATGCTAAGATTAGTTGTTCCATTAAAATACAAAGAGCTTTACATTGTAAACATTTACAACAATCACTATGTCCATATTATAACTTGCAAAAACAATTCCTATTAAAAGTTTGGATTATTGGTTAGCTCTCGTATGTATTCTAGACGTGGATTGGAAAGGATTCCACTGGAGAAACTTGTAATGTAGGTAATTGGAAGGAAATCCAAAAGCATTTCGCAGGACCGAACTCCTTCAAAATCGGAACCTATATTGCCTGCCATGCCACTCATTAATGGTAGCCAGAAATGGAAAAGTAAATGAGATGTAATTACCACAATATGGCTCCCTTTAATCTGTTTAGTTTCAAGTGGGGCGCCCAATTTCAAAATTGAAGAACAACCACGAGGAAAGTTTGTAATCTTCTTATTACTCCAGTATTGTAGCAACCTAACATTTGATACCTGTCGTTATAAAATGAGTGGCTCCGACCAAAGCCTATGGTTGGAATTGTATGGTTAAAATCTAATTTCTCATATTAACTTGCAGAATTTTGAAATTCAGTGCAGCGCAAACGGAATCTTTGTCTCAAGTGTGACGCTGTTTACTTTTTTGATTAAACCACATTTGCACAGCCAGTACATTGAGATGGTTGCTGTGCAGGGGCTATATTCTCATCTCCTAGCAACCCGATTTTAGCTAGCAAATTTGCTATGCTAGCCGAGTTGCTAGAGTCGCTATTCTCAACTCCATAGCAACTTCTGTTTGCTAGCCGCGTTGCTAGCGGGAATTGTCCCATGCCAAATGCATATGAGTTGCTAGGGCGGCTATTCTCATCTTTTGTTTTCGCTAGCAAAGTTCGAAAATGGCTAGCAAATCTGCGGGCGGGTGGGGGCAGCCGCAACTTTGCTAG